>PVHY01014516.1:0-38245 GCA_004024945.1 Uropsilus gracilis | reverse complement strand
TAGATAGATAGATAGATAGATAGATAGATAGATAGATAGATAGATAGATAGATAGATAGATAGATAGATAGATAGATAGATAGATAGATAGATAGATAGATAGATAGATAGATAGATAGATAGATAGATAGGTGATATGTATGGATATATAACTATATATATAAGTGGTACTTCAGAGGTCAGCAAAAGCAGGACCCTCTACCTGGCACGCTGGATCACAGACAAGAGGGAAGAGGGTGAGGACATACCCTGTGGCTGCTTCTATAGTGTTTCCCTAGTGCTGGGAGGCTAAGGGAGGAGCGGAGTACAGGATCATGATCTGGAGGGGCACGTTTGAGGGACAGGGGACGCCTGGCAGGATGACCAGACCAGCGCGGGGAAGGGGGCTGCCTGCTCACAGCGGAGAATCAGAGCCAGTTCGTGCCCAGAGAACATGAGGACCACTGGGCACAGAGACAGACCTGCCTGGGAGAGTCACGCCCGGTGGGCACCAAGGAGGCATTGGGTGCAGCCCGGAGTCCCGGCTGGGGGCCGCAGAGCCACCGATCAGGGTGCTTGCCAGCCAGAGGCATGAGTGGAGTCTGCTTGTGGTTCAGGGGTGGCTCGTGGGGCTCGTGAAGGACTCTGCAAGGACATTCTGAGGGCACGAGCATGCATACCCCCGGAGGATGTGTGTGACCTGTGCACTGAGAATCCAGACAGGAAGCTTCTCAGCACATGCAAAACGACAGTTACATCTTCTCACTGGACGGGGATGAGCTCAGCTGCCAGGTATTTCCAGGCCGCCAGGAGGAGGCTGGACCTGCAACCTGGTCTGGGCTCACCTCTGACAAAGTGAGCGGAGGTTGCACATGTGCCCCACAACGTGGGCCGGGGGATAAGCTCATTCAAAGATGAACTGAAATCACCAGCATCGTACGGAGACGTGAACTGTAGAAATTACGAAGCCCGGGTAAAGAGAAAACCACAAAAAAGGAAAAACTGCAGAGAGATACAAAGTGAGGGCGGTGATTATGAAGAGATCATTGTCTATGCAGTTGTCTATTGTCAGTCAAAAACAGACACTCGTTCCCGGAGAGTCTATACATTCAGTGACACGTAATAAAAAAAAAGACTAACAGTCATGAGAACTATGAATTAGCGTAACAACATTACTGATGATGGACCGTAGTTAACAGTAAACCTCAAGGCAGCATCTATTACAGCCTAAGGACTCTTGCAGCTGCTTTATTTCACAGAATCCTGCGAAGGAGGACATACTAGTGTCACTCTGAAGAACTCCAAGGCACAGAGGGGCAGACAATTTGCCCAAAGTCACACAGCACTTGGGCTGCCTGAGGACGGAGCTCCCTTCCCCTGTCGTCCCCACTCTCTCCTCAATGGCGATGGCAATAAACATGACAGCGCCATTTTCTGGAGGCAGAATTTGACAGAATGAGTTGAAAGCAGAGAAGCCGGTGGTCTTAGACAGGTCCCTGTGAAGGGGGAGCTCAGACTTAGTTCAGGGACTGAAGAACAGCTTTTCAGCTGCTTCGGTCATGGGACTCAGGAAGGTGCTCATTTTCCGTAGCGAGCACAAGAGGGCTGAGTTTTGAGTGAAGTCTGATGAACTTTTGATAAAAAAGTTCTTGTCTTCCAAAGTACCCTGACTCATGAGTAAAAGACAGCTAATTTGAGGCAAGAAGTCATTCCCCACCAGGTGATTTGACTATCAACTTTTTAAATGGATGTTGGAGGGAGAGGAGAAGAATGATGAAGGTAATTTAGTAACTTTTTAATTTAAATTCTACCTATCTATCTATCTATCTATCTATCTATCTATCTATCTATCTATCTACCTACCTACCTACCTATCATCTATCTACCTATCTACCATCTATCTATTTATCTATCTATCTATCTATCTACCATCTATCTATCTATCTATCTATCTATCGATCGATCGATCTCACATCTTTGTATTCCCCAGGGGTCACGCAACACCTCCTCTCCCTGACCGCTCCCACTCATCATCCCTCCCTCCCCCCACAGCTGTGTACTTTAGTTTGGTTGTTATCTTGTCTTGACTTTTCCTCCTGGCTTTTTGTTTGTTTTCCCCTGTATCCCATTTATTAGTGGAACCATTTGGTTTCTGCCTTTTCCTTTCTGACTTGTTTCTGCTAATATGATTTCTTTTAGGTCCATCCATGTTATCATAAATTATCATAAAGGTAATTTAATAATTAAATAATAAGTGAAAAGGACAGAAATAATGTGTCCACCATGTGACTTTATAGGAGCACTCAGAATCTTCCCACATGAACCTTCTCATTCCCGCCAACCCTTTCTCAGAGGCTTTTTTAAAAATAAGCCCAGTTCACAGGCATGGTGGCGCACGCCTGTAATCCCAGTTACCTGGGAGGCTGAGGCTGGGGATCACTTGAGTCTGCGGGTTCGAGACAACCCTGGGCAACATAGCAAGACCTAGTCTCTTAAAGATGAAAATAAATTAAAAATAAGCCCGATTTCACGTGTATTTAACAAGAAAACTTCCGGCAGACTTGACAACAGAAAGGGTAATGGGAATGTCGAGCTGTATTTATTTTAAAGCTCAGCAAGCGATGACAGCTCATGTGCCTGCCCGGCCCCCACAGCAGGGGCAAAGGTTGTATGTTTTGATTTCCTTTTCAGAAACAGCAGTTCCCCTTTCATCTTAATCCTGAGTTGACTTTCCAGTGAGAATGGAAACGTCCAAAAAAATTAAAATAATTGTCAATCCCAGTGTCATGCAAACGTCCCCATCCAAATCCTGCAGTAATTATGCTATCGCTTCCATGTCCCGATAGGATCGTCTAATTAGCCTAGAAGCATTTCCGTAATTTGCTCGACTCACCAAGGACAATGCGATTCTTACAGCTGTGTTTGTTATTTTATTGCTTGACAACAAATCGCATTTGCTGCCTTGTTGGCGCAGAGCAAAAATACATAATTGATTATCCATAATCAATCTGTTGCAAAATTGGCTACAGGAAAACGAAGGTTTATTAAATCACTATAGAAACCTTAGTGGTTAATCAAATCCCTAATTCTGCCAGCTCACACCCCATCCTCCTTTCTTCCTCAGGAACAGAACCCTATTTTGACTGGCTTATCTCCCTTTCTCTTGAAACCTGGGGGCCCTGGGCAAAGGCACCGGGGGTGAATCAACAGTCACCACGTAGAACATAGCAGAAGCTAAACGAAGCACTGCCCTCCTTCCTCCCAGAGACAGGTTCATGCCAGGGCTATGCTGACCTGACGAACTGTCCTCCATGTAACCTGGCCTGTTCAGAGGGGCCTAGACTTCCTGAGATGAGAGACACTCTCTCTCTTTCTCTTGTGTATGGTAAGAAAGAGCTGTCACCTGCTCTCACCTCAGAAAGGAAGTGGGTCTCGGGACATAAGCCAGTAAGAGACAGATTCTGGCTGATAAACAGGAAAAAGGCCTCGTGGCCTCTCCCTGTCACCGAAGGGAGCTTTCTGTTCATCTCTCACTGAGTACACTTTAAAGCGAACTCCTAGCCGGGCATGGTGGTATGTGCCTGTAATCTAACGCTGGGAGGCAAGAGGCCAGAGATTACTTGAGTTCGTGGGCAACATCGTAAAACCTAGCCTCAAAATCAATCAATCAATCAATCAATCAATCAATCAATCAATCTCCTCATGGTTCGTGTCTTCAATTTCCGTGGCATGAGACAAGAACTCACTGACATGGGGTAAAGCTACATCTGAGGACCCTGGCTCCACGCTGCCCGAGACCCCCCCACGCCCCAGTTTTCTCATGTCTCCTCACGAGAGATGAAGCATTTCTCTGCAGCGAAAGCCCATTTTGTTTGGGGTTTCTGCAGCAAGCAGCTGACTCACCCAGATAGCCTGTAGACCCTTCTCGTACTCCGGAGAGACAAGCAACGTTTTAGGATTAACTTCCTGAAGTTTGTTCAGGGTTATCATCTCCCTCAGTTTATTCAGCCTGTTTGGGTTTCCAGAAACCTGTGTATCAGCTGCGCAATTCTGAGCTCAAGGCCGAGGGGGCTGGAAGTCAGCAGAGACAACACTGCCAGCATTTCACGTAATAAACCCAACGGCCTCTACCCGGGAGGCTAGCCTTGAACATCATCTTTCTTTCCCCACTCAATATTCAGTGACTCCTTTATGCAATTCAATACTTTTCTAGCTTTAGCCTCATGTCTGGACTTCAGGCTCCCAAACTCCTCAACGCCCTCAGCCACTGGCCCATCTCTCTGTTCCTATTCACAGCAACGTTTCTCAACGCAGCTAAATTCCTGCCTCCCCTTCCAGAGCTCCATCCTCTCACCCACCCTTCTAGCAGGCTTCGAAGTGGCTGACCACTCCAAGGAGAAGACTCTCTCAGCGACCACCCTGCTAACCCCAAGGATCACCTCCATAGACTGCCATGTTCGCCCTCTTCCCTTCTTCACCATCAGCTCACACTCGAGGTCCCTCGGATCCTACAGATTTCTATTCCTCCACCTACCTCATTGGTTGTTGATTTAAAATCTCCTAATCTTGACACCTAGTTTACTCAGAATGATGGGATGCCCCCACAGCTCAAAATGGGCCCCCCCCCCTTCTGTTTCCCGTCTCTCCTGACGTGAGCACTCTCGGTCTTGGGCCAATATAACTGTTACATGCCGGGTGATAATCTCCAGTTTCGCATTTCCAGCCCATTTTCTCCATTGACCTCAAGGCTTATAGAGCCAAATGTCTGCCGGAGGTCACATGTCATTGACAGTGGACAAATCAACCCTTCATTTCCTTGCCCAGGTCTGTTCCTACTATAGTCTTCCCTGTACTAGGAAACTGTTCTCCAATCCACCCATCAGATCAAATCAAAGATTAGGGCATCCTTAACGTACTGCCAAACCACATGATCTCTGTCTTGGGTGCCAACATGTCTCTTGAATCCAGGGATCATTATCCCCCCAACTCCTGTCCCAACCTGTGTCCTCTCCCGTGCAGACCACCTTGTCCAGTCTCCCCTCTGCCTTTTCTCTTCTTACCATCCTCTGACATGTTCTCCACATTGAAGCCACGGCGAGCTTTATAAAACACAAGTAAATCATTTTGCTTCCTTGCTAGAAAGCCACCTCTGGCCTCCAGAATACTTGGGGTGATATTTAGGTTCCTTTTGGCCAGCAGGTTCTAGATAAGGTCACTTTTGCTTACTCTTCTGGCACCTTCTCCTCCCTTCCTCTCTTCTCATTCTATCCAGATACTCTCGCTATGCACTTGCTTTTCTTTCTTGGTCCTGAAATACTGCTGTGTCACTCCCACCCTGCAACTGGTTTGCACTTGTGCCCCTTCTGCTCCATGCTCTTTCTGGGCCACGTCTTCACATACCTGACTCATGCCTGCTACCCAGGTCTCACTGCTCAGACTGTCATCTCATTTGTGTGTGCGGTCTGGCTTCTTCTCTGCTGGCAAAGATCTCCAGAGAGATGGTGGTTTGGTCAGTACCTGAGACAGTGCCTGGCTTCTAACACGCACTCATTAAATATTAAAAGAAGAAATTATACTTCATTCCTTGTATCATGTTCCACCTTAACAATGGCACCTGCTTCATTTAACTGTGGCCTCTCTGGTTTCCCAACACAGTTCCATTCACACAGCATTACCAGTGGGGCTTACATGTAAGGCCATTGTGAATTTCCTCCTCTGTCCCATCTAGCTCCCTCTTCACCTGCATCCTTGCATTTGCTCCAAGCTATGGACACGAAGAGCCATTTTCCAGTCCAGAGCTGAGCCACGTGTTCCTGCCTCCTTCCTGTACAGGTGTCCCCTACATATAGCACAAGTTACTCTCTGGAGAACAGGGCCCTACCTTTCTTTCTGGCTGAAGTGGAGTCTGAGTCTGAAGTTCCAGTGCACAGTGCCACCATTGCTGTTGTTATTCTGTGGGCAATGATAGCACTATTGTCTTGCCTCCTCTACGCTGAGCTCATTGGAGACTTGAAAGTTCTTTTGGTCAGGAACTGGCCCCAAGCACTCAACATGCTTGTGGAATTGAAATGAACCAAATGACCTCATCTCATACACCAATACCAGTCCTCCCCCCACAAAGCAAAAGACAAAAAACAGTTTGGGCAAAAATAGCATCTGATCTGTATCAGAAACAATGCTGATAAAATTCACCAATTGCTCACTATGCTATGAGTGTCATGTGTGTTTTGTCTTTAGAGCAATAATAGTCAATAGAGGTCTAGAAAGTCACAAAACCAGGGAGCTGAATATCTGGAATTCAAACACAAAGTTTTTAGCACTTCGAGGGTTACTATATTTCTCCCCAAGTTAGTTGCAAGGAAAAAACTGATCATTGTGAAATAGATACACTCGGTGGAATGTGCCCAACTTGGAAGAACCAGCCACTTCACACGTCCCAACCCCCACCCAGACTCAGGTGAGAGCCAGAAAGCTGCAGATATCAGGACTTGTGGTGAAGAGATGGCAGAAGGGGCCCAGGCCCCCGCTGCCTCCTAGCTCAGCAGTTTGTGTTTCTGAGTCTTGTTTCCCCTTCCCAAGGTGGCATCGGTGGATTTTCTGGCCCTCTCTAATCAAAAGAAGCTGATGGACGTGACGATGAGGTCTGGCAGGTCAGATTCCTTCAGAAACCAATACATGGAAACTTGAAAGTGATTCCAATAATGTCACCTACCTTGGGCATACAGACCACCAAATGCCCTGTCGTCTGAGATCTTTTGGCAGAACTGCTATCGGGTTTGACTTCTGCAGGAAGGACAAGCTGAAAAGGCTGCAAGAAGCATCATGAGAGAGAGGGGTGTGCACTGAGAGTTACTTGGCTGCAAGCAAACTTGCGTTAAAATACTCTCATTACGATCTACCATACACTTGACAGTGCTTAGACTGAATAGGAAAGAAGAACATCCAGGCTGTGCTTGATGCACGTGAACTTTGCTATCTCTCTGAACAAGCAGCCTCAAGAACAATCACGCTCACATATTCAAATGCACATGCGATGATGCGAAGGAGAGGGGTTTACGGACAAAACATCTTGCCATGAAATATCAAGGCTTCCATTTTAAAGTCTTCACACTAACACAGGAGGCCTTAAGAAAGCAAAGGCCACTATTCAAAAGTGGCAAAATGACAGTTGCTGTGAATGACATCACTGACAATGTTACACGAGTATATTCTCTAGATATAAGTTCAAGCATAGACGATCAAGGCCATGATAAAGACCCATCTCACCAGCTCTGAGGAAACAACTAACACTGAAGACACCACATTCCCAAAAAGTGTTAATACTGTCAAGTTCCACAATGATTAGTTGCCATTCCCACCTTACACTACTTCCGGGGCAGAAAATCCCATGCCAAAAATTAACTTTATGAGTTTATCTTTTTTCTATCTTAATGGTGTTCAGGTGTTTTTTTCCCCCGAGGTAACCTAGCTTAGTTCTTAAAAGTGTGCCCCATCCTCAGAGTCATCCTTACCTTTCCTTTCACGGTTACGCGCACGTAAGTGGGCTGCACATCAACGTCAATTAAAGAGGTGTCCATGTACCTTTAAATGAAAAATACACAACCGGATCACTTTCAAACACATCACCTTCTCCAGCATAAAGGCACGCTGAGGTACTACATCAAATGAAGCTTAAAATGCCCATGCTAAATAGGCCTTCGAAGACTAGTTTTCATGCCCAGACCAAAGGAAATTGAACATGTCAGCAATTTCATTTTTAGCCCCACAAGTACACTTGGCATTGATTGCCCCGAACCCAAAAATACCAGGTCTGAAACATCAGAGGTTTGCAAAAAACTGCTTGCCGTGTTCTTCCATGAATATTTTATTTTAAGCCCCTCAGACTGGCTTGAATCACCAGGATATGCTGGATCGACTGAGCCTGAGGCTGCCGCCATCGGCTCCCGCCATCGGCTCCCGCCTCCTTCTTGGCTCTGCACCCTCCGAGTCTCTCCCCTCCACCGTCCAGCCTGGGGGACAGCTGACCGGGAGGCTAGGGGGCGTGGTGCTCTGCAACTCTACGAGTGAATACGAGACCTAGACTGGACATTACTCACTAACACCAGAGGGTTAGCCAGTCATTACTTTGTGCAGTTGAGCACATTGATGAGCAGAGCACTAGGACATGCAGTGAGGGTTCATGGACATCACAGCATCCAGGCAATTGGACCACACGAGGCTCCAGGGAGCTGCCTCCAGCACAGATTAGCTGGCTCCTCCCCTGCCTGCTTCACTGCTGCGCCTACATCCCTCCACTTCTGAGCCTCAGCTGCAGAATGGGCTGTGGGGTAATCGAGTTGGTCAGCCTCGATGACCAACACCTGTGGGGCAGCGCCCACCCCATGATGGAGCATGTCCGGCCCAGGGGGTGTGTGCATGAGTGAGTGGGCTCCCCTGGGCCTGGGAAGAGAGGGCAAGAGGGCAGCATCATGGTGGAGGAAAGGGAAGGGAGAATGCCAGAGAGCAGAGAGATGACACCATGGAGGAAGAAGGCCACAGAGCACCCTCAGAAAGAGTGTGAAGATTCCTGCAAGGCTAGGAGGCCTAGTTGCCTGCTTACTTCCCCGGTGTCCCTGCCCCGCCTCATCCCTCCAGCCCCCTGGACCTGCCTGTCCCATGTTTATAGAGCATGTGGATACTAAGCTGAGGCAACCTGGCCTCCCTTCAGTCACCATGGACACTCCCAGAGTGCCTTGCTCCTGATGTTGACATAGCATCGCCGTGTTTCATAACCATGTCCGGCCATCCCAGGGCATCAGCTCTGGGAACTGCATAGCCCTGAGACTCACTTAAACTCCACCTTGGAAATAGAACCACCCTAGTGGAGAGTCATGGGAGTGAGGGGTCACATTTTTCCTTTCATTTTAATGTCCACACTGTGAGAGCTCACTGGAAGTGCTGTCCTAAAGCACTGAGATACAAGCCCAGTTGTATCTCAGGGTGTTTCCTGACTCACAATGATGCGAGTGACACAGGGTCGTGACACAGTTAAACACTGCATGGGCACCAAAATGCTCCGGTGGGCGGAGTCTGAAAGATCCACAAGAGAAAATGGGGAGCTGGGAAGATGGAGGATAAAAGAGAGGGGGGGAGGAAAGAAACAGGAATGGCAGACTGAGAGAACAGGCCCACATGGCCTGCCAGGGGGAAGCCCCTGGAAGAGTGAGCTGGTGGCCGCAAGGAGCCGTGGTAGAGAGTGAGTGGCAGAAAAGTAGCCGGTGTGGAGTCGGAGGCCAGAACAGCAGGCCAGGGGTGACCAGGGTCTGCTGAGGGCAGGCCTGGTGGATGTGGCCAGACACCGCCAAAGGAAGGCCTGGTAAAGGAAGTGCCTGGAGCCACAGCAAGGCAGCAGGTTTGGAAAGCTGATTTGGGATCAGCATTTCGTTGAAGCAGTTTGAAGAGCCTTGGAGAGCGGAGCAGCGTGGTATGCTGGAGAAGGAGCAAAGAGAAGATGTGAAGAGAAAGACTGGACTTTGCAAAGTACCTGCCTCTCAGGTTTGGAGGGGCAAAAGGACATGGATTTGGGACTTTCAGACTGAACAGTGATTACGGTAAGATAACTAGTCACTTTTCATTTTCCCTGTTGGATTTCTTAGTAAATAAAACCCTGTTGTAAAACTGCATTTTGTCTGGCAATTGCTATGCATGGGTGATACAAACCTGAGGGAACCTGGCTGGCAGAAGCTGCATTTTTATTTACTTACTTTATTTATTTATTTATGTATTTATTTATTATTTATTTATTTATTTATTTATTTGCTTACTTACTTACTTACTTATTTACTTAATTTATTTTTTTGAGACTAGATCTATTTTTGCCCATGGAACCGCAGGCTCACATTGCCTGGGGTACCACAGACTCAAGCAATCCCCAGTCTCAGCTTCCCAGGTAGCTGGGATTACAGGCACATACCACCATCCCAGCTATTTTTTTAGGACTAGGTCTCACTTCATGCCCCCAGCGGGACTCGAACCACAATCCTTGGCCATGGCTTCCTAGGCTGCCACCTACAGGCATGCGTCACCATCCCTGGCCAGAAGCCGCATTTTAAAAGGCTTTTTTTTCCTGTGGCTTGTTGATTGGCAGCTTTGGCCATTTTTCTACCCGATTTCAAGAGGAGGAAAACAGGACCGTCTTCAATGACTGAAAAGGAAACATCCTCACCTGTAGACAGCGAGGTCCAGCATGAACTGGTTGCGGTTCTCATCATCTTTCAAAGAAAAGTCGAGTCTAAGGAACAACCCATTTGGGGGGGCAAAGTTGATGTTGTTAGCAACACCGTATGGGTAGTTCTGTGACACCATCAGCAATAAATCTGCTCTTCGTTTCACAATGACCTCCCGGGACAAACTCATTCTCGTAGCTGGGCGTGCGCACTTGACCATTTCCAAAGAAACCCACCAGCTAGTGAGACCTTGTTTCTGTTGACATGATTGACATGTGAGAAGGTTCAGGTGAACGACAGACAGAAGATTTGCTTTGGCGCACAGAGACATCTGGTGGCTGAAGCCTTCTCTTCCCTTGCACTTCAGCTGGCTAGAAGCAAACTGGGACTCTGCGAACCTTGGGGAGAAGTTCCCACTGTGCCCACCTCCCACCTCTTGGCTTTTGAGCCTCACCATCTTCCTGCTTCTCGCTACCCTCTTCCTCTCCTTTGACCTCTGGCCTTGTCCTGCCCTGGGAGATGGGGAGACTCGGCCAGGAGCTATATTTCTCCATTTTACAGGGAAGAAGCTGAGACTCAGCAAGGCTAAAGCCACTGGAAGGGAGTCCCCTGGGCCCAAAGAGGCAGGTGTTCCCGGGCCTACGTGGGTGCTGGAGGCCGAGGCCCAGCTGTGGCCTCCTCAAGGTCACTGCGCTATTTGGGGTCATGGGGTGGATTCACCTTCAAACGCCTCAGCGAAGCGCATGATCCAGCAATAGTCACCGTGGAGCTGGCCACGCTTGGGAAAACGTCAGCTCAGCGTGTCCGTCTGTGTGGTTGCTCTCAGCGCACCAGCCCGAGAGGGACGCCTGTGGCTCAGGTGACCATGTGCGCCCGAGCTCATGCCTGCACACTTTGTGAGCTGTCCCCTCAGCCCTGACTGCCTGCTGCCCCACGATCCTGAAGCTCTCGCTCACAGTCCCTGCTTTGCTCTGGGTATCTGCTCCTGGCGAGCTGCTCCCCCTTGAGCCACAGTAACGGAGGCACCTGTCCCCCACTCCCCACCCCACCCCCACGAAGCAGCATGAGGACTGCATTTCCCAGCCTCCTCTGTGTTCCGAAGCAGTCATGTGACTTAGCTCCGTGGAGGAGAGTGCTGGGCGATGCACTCCTGCAGTCCTAAAGATGGGGTAGGTGAGCGAGGCAAGGGGAGTGATGGTTTTACCATGGATGCACGGAACCCTCCGGTGCCTGAAGCCCTGCTGTAGGCCGAGGAGGGGCCGTCTCCCCCAGAGCTGTTCATGCTCCATGAAGGCAGATGCTATCAGGGGCACTGATGCTACCCAGGGCCTGGCCACACCTGTGTGCCACATCCATGCCTGCCTGGTAGAATTGTGTCTACCGGAGGGGGAGGGGAGACTATAAACTTGACCTTGGAAATCACTGGATTGGGATAAGCAGAGCAGCCCAGCCCCGTGAACCAGGCAGGTCACCTCCCCGCCCAGGCTCGGGTGTTCAGGCCGGGTGAGAAGAGGCCTGGCCCCTGAGCTGGGCGAAGAGCGCGCGCAAGGGCTTGGGGCTGACTCGCAGCGGTGACTCTATGGGAAGGGCACACAGCGCACGAGAGGACGAGTGGGGACAGGCCTGGAGCCATGAAATAGGTGAACAAGATTGAGGGCAAAGGCTCCCCTACTGGCGCTTTGGCCTTTCCAGGCCTGCCGTCCAGCTGTACATGCCAACACAGCCACTCAGGGGAGGCCCCTCCCTCTTGTGCATCTGGTGGCGGTTCTTGTGTCCACTTCTTGCCCGAGCGCAGGACGGCGCAGGATGTGGCCCGGGGCAGAAAGCAAGAGCCCTGGAGCTGGGTCGTGGGTGCTCCCGGCCATGCTGCCCGGGGCAGCGTTTGAGAAACACACCCACGATGGCCCGCAGCTCCAGGCACAGGTGAGTGGGCAGCCCGGGGCTTCCGGAACACACCGGAGCTGAGATTTCCAGAGGTCAAAGTGCATTTTCTGAATTGCCAAGGAAATGAAACCAAACACTGCGCGCTGGAAACGTAGCAGGTCGTTTTCAGATGGGCGCAGAGGGGGGCGTTGTTAGGCTGGTCTGTCAAGCCAGTGACCAGCGGGCAGGTGTGCCCTGCAGACCAGCGGGCATGACCAGCACCAGCGCAACCCCGCCCCGGAGCCCGTCCCCTCCCGCCACCAGTACCTACTTGGGCTCGTTTACATTCAGGGGCTCCCCGTCTTCCCTGAGCAAAGTCCTGGGTGGTTTCACTTTCTTCTTCTCCCTGAAGATCCGGGGTGGATAGGCACAAAGGAGGGTGGGGAGAGGGGAAAATAAGAATGGGGAAGTTATGCAGAACAGCAGAAGACGTGAATAAAACGGAATCAGCTATTTGTGGATCCATCAACAGTTCCCAGCTAAGGAATCCATTCTTTCAACTCCACGCTGGACACTGACCAACACGCCTGACAGTTGTCTCTAGAGCTGGAAAGCAAACTGTGATGAAAAGCCAATCTCCAGATCATTCAAATGGGGGGGGGGGCAAAAACCTCCTTTTCATGAAATATCATGAATATTTAAATGAGTCTATTTTATGCGTGACTTCCCCAAATAACTGTGAATCCTCCACTCGTGTATCCAGCTTCCACTTGAGTTAAAAGGTACAGTTTTTAAGATGCCAAGCAAATCTATCTCGTAGAGCTAAAAATACCAGCCCAGCAGGCCTCCCTTGAAGGGTGCTTGTCACAGCCTTGTCCCTGGCCACGAGATCTCAGAACTGGCCGATGCGTGTCCACTGATGGAGGAACAAGCGGGTCAGTGGTGGCACAAATTGCATCACGAAACAGTCTGCAACTACTGAAAACGGTTTTCCTTCTTTACCTGCTGGTCTTAAACGCGATGTAGAAATGTGCTGCTGTCTTTAGAGAGAACCCACATGTAAATCCACTTCTGTTTTTACAAACAGACCCCCAAGCCAACCATATAAAATGATCCATACGACTGTCGAAGGTGGAGAACGTTCTGGTGGGATGGGCCTACGCCTGTCAGTGCTGAATCCCGTGAAGGAGCTGGGGCAGGAGGACAAGAAATGGACGAAAGGAAAGATTCACGGGCTAACAGGCAAGAAACATGGACCAGAAGTTCGACTTATTCAAAGGATTACTAAAATATCTCAGAACATGAAAGGACATCTGTGGTCAAACTCTAGGAGATCAGACAGACAACGTGTTTAGAGGATGAAACCATGGGCAACGTTTGGTCTTGGATGGCGATTATCCTCTACATACAGATTCCGTGTTAATTAACTTTACCGCACACATTCGCTCACATTTTTCTGCTTTGGACCTGAGCCTACAGGTCCGATGAAGGCAACATTTCCAGGAATACATTGTTCTCCAAGACGCAGGAGAATCGCTTTCAAAAGAGGCAAACACCTCAGGAGCCTTTCCATCGGGCCGGCTAGGCCATCTTGGGCAGGGTGATGATGGCCTTCCAACCAGGTCAGCCAGGGAGAGGCTGTCAGGGAGAAGACCGTGTCTTCTGTCTAGCATGTGTCCTGAGTATGTGTCAGTGCATGTACAGATATGTACATAGACACATGCACATGTGAATAGATCCCATGTGTATGTGTAGAACATATGCTGGAAACACAGAACCTATTATGTTGATGCTTCAAAGGGTTCTCCAGTCTGCCGAGCACGTTTACAAACACTGGCTGATATGACTCCCCTCCCAGCATAGTGCGTAGCTAAGGCTGGTACGGGAACCCCACTTTAGCAGAGAGGGAAACAGCTGAGAAGGCCTGGGCTTGCCCGCAGTCCACGGAGTAAGCAGCACAGTCTGGAAGCGGGTCCCCATTTTCCGATGCTGTTGCACCCCAAGCTCCCGAGTGGTCTCTCAGGATGCACCCCACCGAATTCGAAAGCCCAGTGTTTTTAGAAAAATTGGATTCTCAGCTTCTCTTACTACGGGGGATCATTTTCTCAAAGCAGCGAGCTCTGTAAGTAAGCATCTTCCCAGCATTTCAGCTGCTCGCTCTTGGTTGATTGGCCAAGGCGAGAGCGTGTGTCCCGCTCGTGTCACTGCCAGGCAGATGCTGGCATCTCAGAGATCACATGCTCGAGCCCCAGAATTTAAGTGTTGCCACGAGGGAGCCCTCTCATCCAGCTGGCTTACGCAGCGACATGGGGCGGACAGACACAGCCAAGCTTTACCAGGGCAGCTCTGAGAACAAGAGCTCGAGCATCCTCCTGGCTGCGCTGGAGCGGACCCGCTCAAAAGCCCCAGCCGGCCATCACAGGCCCAAGGAAGCTGTGTTCGGAAGGCGTGTCGCTGGGTGGAGCTAACACCTGCCTATGAATTCTGCCCATTGAAAGACGCCAAGAGACAGGTGGGCCCCTCAAAGTGGCCTTTGTCTGCACTGCGGTCCCTGCGCTCCCTCACCCAGGCGCCAGTAAGACCGGGGCATGTTTAAAGAGCTTAACTAGCCAAAGGCACAGCAGTAAATCCCACCTAAAGGGCCTAACCCCTGAGCCTCGGAAGCAGCCGTCTGAGGTGAGCTGGCGACGGCGGACACAACGGGAAGCTGAGCGTGAGGTCGAAGGGGGAGGTGGCAGCGAAGCGTGAACCCAGAACATGGGCAAAAGCATCTGCGAGGATGAACCCACCAGGGTGGCGCCCCCTCCCCCCTGCCCAAGCGTGGGAGGCAATGAACCACCTTGCTTTTTCTCGGTCTTGCCGTTGTTTCTCCATGTGTCGAAGCGTCTCCAGCCGGGATTCGGGGGTGAACGGAGAGGGCTGATTCCAGAACTCCAGGTCCCCCTGGCAGCTCTCTGGCTTCTCGGCCTGGCGCCCTGCGGCTGCTCCCGGAGTCTGCAGGAGCCGGCTGTCCTCTTCACAAGAAGAGCTAGGACAGAACAGAGCACAGGCCACCGGTGACCAGCGGCCGCAGCACCCTGATCGCTGCCCTGCGACATCTCTTTCTTCCATCCCGTCTTCCCACCTGTGAATGGCTCAGTGGCTCGTGGGCCTGAAAGGGCTGATCCCGCCAAGTTGGGGGGCTGCTGCCTGCCAGCTGCTGAGCCTCCTCTTCTAGCCCCCCCCCCCAAACACGCCAGCGAGCAGACACCCGGGTGCCCAGCCCTGGCTGACATGGCCTGGGGAGCTTTGCCATGAGCCAGGATACGTGGGAGTCCACCCTAGCGTGGGGGAGGACGGGGATCTGGGTTTCACAGCATTTTGCAGGAAGTCCTGACCCCGCAGCCTGGGAGCCCAGGGCCTTAGCCACCCCCGTGCCCTCCCCGGTCCCAGTTTCCACACTGCTCCCCAGGATCTCTGTAACAGGTCTGTTGGTGCCAGGATCTTCAGTGGCGCTCTGCGTCGAGAGTCTGGGAGGATGTAAGGCTAGTCCACGGCCCAGGGTCTGCCTACTCCATGTGGCGCAGACAGCTCTGCCTTGGGAGTTTTATCTGGCCGCGGGGCTCTGTTCTGTTTTCCATTCACGATTCGTGGACGGGCCGAGAAACAAAGACGGTCTCCACAGGGTGTCACTCGCTCTCACGGGCGATATTCCACTACTGCTCACCACGGAGTCAAGAAACATTTCTAGAACACCTTGTGTGGGCTCGACAGTCGAGACTGTCCCGGCCTATCAGGCGGAGACACTACTTCAGGAGAGGCCAGGGAGAAAATGACATAAAAAAAAAAAAATCTATAGGAAGCCTACAGTGGCAAGCATGGTGAACAGAATATCCCCGTTAAAAGTTAGATTTCGCAGTTGCTACTGAAATGATAGGACACGAAAGGTTCCTGTAGTTGGCCTTCATGTAAGATCCTGTTTGGAGGTGTAAGCTGAAAACACCAGAACGTGGAATTTCAATGGGATAAACAGAACAGAGCGAACAATTCTGTGTAGATTCATCACACATTATAAAATGCAGTTTGACAGTCTAATAAGCAAAATAATGCAATCTGCTAAAAAGAAATGTTTTGCCATATAGCTCCAGCTCTTAATGGTATTGAAAAAGCAGTCTTTTAAGAGGCTCCATAACATTCTATAATATTCTGGCTAATCATCACTGAAATAATTGGCTCGTTCTCATTTAAAAGGATTTATTTTTTGCTGAAAAGTGACTAATGGTCTACTTTTAACTTTATAATCTCAAAATAGCATAATAAAAATAGCCCCAAATGCATTTAAGGAAAACTATAGAAATATCGCCTAAATACAGGAGTCTAAGGCAAAATATGCATAAATTTATGTCACTGGTTGATGAGATCATTAGGATCTTCAACCACTTCCTGCGAATCTGCTGTCAGAGTTCTCTTCCTGATCGGGAGCAGATCTTCCAGGCGGGCTTTAGCATTATCTCATCTCAGCTAACAGGCCCTTTCAGCAGTTCAAAGATCCGTCACTTAAATCTCCAGACTTACTTCCAAATAGAAGCCCTTCCTCTCCCCAGCCCAACCCCCTCCACCTTGCCAGTCCAAGCTTGGGCTGGGCCTTGGGAGAGAGCTGCAGGTTGGGCCTTCGGAGAGAGCCCCTCCATCCTCCTCTGCTCCTTCTCTCTGCACCCCCACCTCACTGAGCCATGCAGGCTCCCCCTGCCTGCAGAGATGTGGGCCTGGGAAGCTGCCTGGGGAGGAAGCAAACGTCCCTCGTGACACAAATGCCATCAGCATTTGGCTGCAGTCCCCTTTGGGGCTGATCCTCAGCTGCTGGTCTTCTCTCGTGAGCACATCTGTGGGATCGTGGAGACACTGAAAAGTCCACTTCCCTGTCAGAGCGAGCAACATGCCACCTGCCTAGCCATTCCCATTGACTCTCAGTTCTTGCCACGGACAGTCCACCCCACACGCTGCAATGGCTCCCTATCCCTTCCGGACAGCTGAGGCCAAGCTCCTCCGACCAAATGTCCCTGGTCCCCATGGAGTTTGCACATCTGTCCGCACATTCTTCCCATGCAAATGCTTGCGGTATAAACTGGTTATACCCACTCCCTGTTCCTGACCTTTCGGTCCAGGCCATTCCAGGCTTCACCCCAGAGCTCAAGAGATGAGGTGTTCACCTCCTCTTTCTGTAGCCCACAGCCTCCAAAGTGCTCCCCCCATAGCCTGGAGGGAGGAGCTGCTGCACACTCCTCTCCCAGTCAGAGGCTACATGTTCAGCGCCACTGTACACACAGGCTAAATGGAGAGATGGTGAAGGACCATCCCAGGCTGTGGGGGAGGCAGAGAGGGGCTCGCTGATGCTTTCTAGCAGGCAGGGGACAGATCAGTTCTAATCTGTCAACCAAGGAGGGAAAATGACCCCAGCACATGTTATAGGCTTATTGCCATTTCACTGCAAAACCTCAAGAAAAGTGTGGTAGAAAGAGGATACCGCAGCATCAACCCACTTAGGAACATAGATTCTATTCATAAATAGAATATTAGGAATTAGGATTCTATTCATAAATAGAATATTAGATGCAGCAACTCAGTGAGCTCTGTCATGGACAAAGTGTGTTTACTCTAGAAATTCAAGGATAGTTTAATGTTGGAAAATGTGCTAATGGGATTCAATGCATTAACCGGAAAACACAATAAGTTAAGTAGGCAAAAAAAATAAAAACAAAACATGAAAAATAGTATCTGTGATAATAAAATCTCTTTATCAACTCGGAGTAAAGGGAAACTCATTTAATTTTTCTAAAACCCTATAAGAAATATGATGCCCAATGATGAAGGACTGGAATTACTCCTTTTAAAGCCAAGTCCACGGTACAGACACTCTTTCTTACTTTATTTTGCTCCAGTTGAAGGCCTTAGAAGACATCGTTTAAAAAAAAATGTACAGCAGAAGCACAAGGATTAGAAAAGATGTCATAAGTTCCTTTTTATAAAAAAAATGTGCTTTCTGGAAAGAAAACACAAGATAATCTATATTCACTATTGTATATTTTTTAAAGGTCAGTAAAATAGCTTAATAAAATATCAGTATACAGAAATCACTACACAGAAATCATTCATCTCTTTTTGCATCAGCAAGAACCAATTACAAGTCTATTTTTAAAATCCCATTCTACAAGATACTTAGAAATAAATCTAATAAAGGATGATGCAAGACCTTTATAGAGAAAATTGCAAAACCTTATTGAAGGACTCAGAAGAAGTTCTAAATAAATAGAGAACTATTCTAAAGTTCAGCAAGGAAAGAAAGTCATGAAGATGTCAACTTGCCCCTAATTAACATATAAATTAAATGCAATTTCAATCCAAATCACACTAGGATAGGAAAGATTTGAAGAGCAGGTTCTAAAATTTTTATAGAAGAATAAAAACCAAGAACAGCCAACATCATTTTGAAAAATGAGAATCTCTCATTATAAAGAAAGAAATAGGGGAGGGGGGAATGAAAAACAGTGTCTGCGATGATAAAATCTCTATCAACTTGGAATAATGATTTACCATAAACCTATAGAAATGCAACCAGGCGAATGAGCTCATGTGTAGCCAGCCAGGAAGTCCAGGCATGAACTAAGGAGCCGGAGAGCAGAGGGTTCATGATGAGGGTGGGGCTTGGAGGAAAAATACAGCGCCATCTCTTGGATGGTGCAGCAACAATGAGTGACCTTCAAGGAAAAGATCTGCCCCCTACCCTGAACTATGATCAAAGGTTGATTCCAGATTTGACAGGGGGCAACACACAACTTTATACATACGATCAAAAAGTGTAGAAAGGAGTTCTAACTACATTAGTGTTTTCTGAATTCTGCAAAATGGAAACATTTATTAGAATGAAAGACAAGTCACAGACGAGGGGAAGATATTTGCCAAGCATGCAACCAGGAAAGAATTTACATCTAAAACATAAAAAGCCAATAAATCAATAAGAAAAAAGGTGGTACATGTACTGAGAATGGGTAGGTGGCCTGAACAGAGAAAATCTGAGCGCCAGTGAACATACATACAAGCAGCTGTTGACATCAGAAATGTTAAAACTCACTAGTGAGTCTAGAAATGCAGATGAGATATAACATTAGGTGCTACTTAACAAGCAGGATGATGGGCTGAGGATTCAAAAGATCCCACTATTTAGTACTGGCACTTTGCCAGATCAGGTGCTGTCATACATGACTCATGTGGGAATACAGGCTAGGACGCTTCAGAGAACAGTGGGGTGGTACTTCCATAGTGGAGAAGACATGCATAGCTGACTACATGGCAATGACACAGACATGGCAATGACATTGCCGAGCTCACTGAAAAGACGCGCGTTACTATGTGGGAAACGTGGGCCATGTTGCCTGAATCAACGGAATGGAGGGGGCCTACATGGTATCCCAAAGAGACATGGCTGCACCATGGGCATCTCTGGGAAGGGCTGGGCGAGTTGCTGAACAGGTGCACATTTCGATGCTTCGGGGTCAATGGATCACTTACAGACATCTATGTCACCTTGCGGATAAACTGTGATCCAGCCTTCCCATGGCACGTTACTGTGCAGCTAGAGGGACCGCCTCAGCCTGCAGACCCCTCTTGCTAAAGGCAGCATCCACCATGAAGCAATGAATATACTATGAATATGGTTCAAGATGATGAATACACTGGAGATGGAAGGAGGAATGAAAGAGAAAGAACTCCTCGGGGGCTTCAGCTCCAATGAGGATACCTCACCTCATTCCTATCTTTAAAAATATCCCGAACATGCAAACGATAGACATGAAGTAAATGTGCGGGGGTGGAGCTACCTATTTTTTTCCAACATATATGGGTGTCTGAGATTGTTTATAATGATTGTTTTCTCAAGTGAAGAAATTTCCATTATCAAAATATTTAAAGTTTTCACCTTAGGGAATTAAATCAACTGATTCGACTGACAATTCACTTAAAATAAACAAGCATGAAAATTCAGGTTGGTAAAAAGGACCAATTAGCAACTTATTAATTGCATTAGAAACGTACTCATTATGTAATTCACAAAACAGAACACTTTATGATGCAATCAAAATTATTCAGTTCATAATAATGTGATTTGCATTGAACTTTCCTAAAACATTCTTCTTATGAAATCAGCGCACACCTGTTCATTCATCTTTCCTGCATCTCTTCCAGACGGACTTGCCTCAGAGTGATTTGAGATGCAAATTCAAGTTGCTAGTTTGAGAGGACAATTTTCCTACAAGAAGGAAGCCTGGCGGAACTGGCACAAACAAGGGGGTGCTCCATATGCACCCCCACAACCCATTTCGAAATGTACCCTTCAGTTCACTATTAGGAGCTGGTGGGAGATGGGGGACATCTTGGGGAGAGACCACAGCTCCCCTCTTTCAGCACAAGAGAACTGCAAAGAATGAATTACCCGTCACGGACACACTGAGTGTCACTGATGTCCCGGTGCTCAGGATCCCCAGAGCCTGGGGGACTCTTCTCCCCCTCAACTTCACCCTCTGCTAGCAGTTTTCTCCGAGCGTCTTCTTTTTCTTTGGCTCGTTGGAGGCAGTAAGCTTCCTCCTGCTCTCTGATTTGTGGCTCAACTTCTGGAAAGTTCTGCAATGCCTGGATCCGTTCTGAGCGCTCGATTTCTTTACCATCCAGCCACTTGAATTTAAAAAAAAAAAAAATACTTTCATTAAAAAAAAAGGGGGGGGCTTTTATTCAAAAGCTACAATTCAAATCAGTCCTGACTGGCTTTTAGTGGGGATATTTGATCTTGAACTAGAAAAGACTGATCAGAGATAGGGAGTCAAGAGCAAAGTTATTCATGGGGAACAACAGACACTGCGATCTGCATCCATGTTTATTCATGCCACCAGCATGGTTTGCAAAGTGTCTCAACTAGTCACAAAATCAGGAGGACTCCTGTCAAAAGTATTAAGCAACAGCAACTCCTTTAAAAGGCATTGGTTTTCTGACTGGCTGCCACAAAAAAAACTTCCAGTTCATCGAGCCACAGCCCCAAAGTCTAACAAGACACTTCCGACGTACTCCCTGCCACAAGGGGCCTCGGAGGCCAGGGGAGCTGTCTACTAGTGATCTGTTCAATGCAGGCGAATTGTGTTCAGCCCTTGACTGAGACCCACAGAAGGCACCGTGACCACACGGTCACTGTCCCTGGTATCGTTGCAGTGGTTTCCAAAGGATGTCCATGTTCGAACCGCCCCCCGCCCCGCCCCGAAGTGTGCCCTTACATGGGAAAGGGGACTCTGAACAAGTTATTAAAGCAAGGAGTCTATAATGGGTAGGCTGTCCTGGATCACATGGTTTGGTCCCAAGTGGCCATGAAGAGGCAGCCACGTGAGGACGGAGGCGAGCGGAGTGCCACGCTGTCTACCAGATCCCAAGGGCCCATACGGGGGGAGCAGCCCTGAGAAAGCTAGAATGAAAGCAGATCATGACAGAGGTGCAGCAGCTCCAGACGTCTGTGGCCGCAGCCATTCCAAAGCCCACATTCTGCCTTGGGGCCTCTTCATGGTGACAGACGCTCTTCACACCAATGACTGACCTCATCAAGACAGAATCAGAATAAACTCATGATCTGCATGAGCAAAGGAAAAACAAGACCATCTCATTTTTTCATAGTTATTCAAGTTACTGAAAGTATTTTCAAGATTTCTGTGAATCAAAGAATCGACTTTGATTTTCTGGAAGATTCCATCCCCTGGCTCTTCCACCTCCTGATCATCCCACACCCTGCCAACGTCATGAGCAAATGCGGGGTGTTGGTCCCTGGCTGCCTTCAGCCTCCGGAGCGGTCTGCAGCCTTCGGCCTCCGGAGCTGTCTGCAACCTTCGGCCGGACCTACCTTGAGCTGCTGGAGAGTTGCCACCACAAAAGGCCTGTAGCCGTCAAAGTCAGCACAGGGGTTGCCCATGAGGAAGAGCTCCCTGAGGTGGATGTTGTGCCGAAGGGACTTAATGCTGCTCAGCTCGCCGATGAAGTTCACCGTCAGGTCAAGTTTTGTCAGGCCTTCACACCCTGCTGAAGGAATGGAAACAGAGCAAAACCAGAAAGAAAAAAAAAAAAAGAAGCAGACCCATAACCCGCCTGGATGATGCAATGCAGGCCGTGGCGGGTAAGAGCAGCCATGTGCACTGTTTCAAGTCGGCTGCCTGACTGCGCGGCTCACCACGAAATGGGTTTTCAGTACTATGGGCTCCCGGGCTCAGCCTGGCTCCCTCTGCCGTCTCTGCATGCCCCCTGCCCTTCAACCTGTCAGGCTCAGGGGAATTGCTTGCCCTGCCCACCTCTGCAAGCCCAAGGTGGGCATTCTGGCAGGGGTGGACACCATGTCAGAGCAAAGCTCCGCTTGGGCAGTCACCAGGATCCGCTTTCCTGCATTACAGGACACACCTGACCCCCAGGGAGAGAGCGGGAGGGGGTCCCCACAGGTAGGCACTTCAGGAAGTGACTGCAAAGTTACCCTGAAGAAGTAGAAGTGACCCTGAACCCCGGAACCTGACCGGAGGGGTCGACGTAGAGAAGGAGGGAGTCTGGCCCAGAAGAATGGCCGGGAGAAGGGTGAGTGACAGAAGGGCTGCAGGGCTGACCCAGCCTCCAGCCTTGCAGAGAGCCAGACACTGTGGAAACCACAGTTAGCGTCACACCGGGAAGCACTCCGCAAAGCGACAGTGCACGGGAGCCTGGCGCAGGAGCAGGGCCCCGGGGCCAGTTGGGCATAGCCATCCTCTGGCCCCATACTAGCTCAGGCACCTACGAGACACGCCCTGCTCCCCACACCCCACGCGTCCTCCCGTGTCTCCGTCACCTTCTCTGCACAGCTTTCCGGCTGCTTTGTGTCTCGCCCCTATTCATGCCATCGCTGCTTGAGCAGCAGATGCAAGCTGACGCCAAGAGGCGAGTCGAGGTAGTCTTGAAAGTTAACCTAACCTTCCTCTTGGCCCTGCAGGCCCCGCCGTGAGCCACAGGGAGGTTAACCCCTGCGCACCTCCCACACGCTGCTCATCCACTCTGACCCTGTCACCAGCGTCAGGGTCGGGTCCCTCATGGCCTTTTGTGGGCAACCACCCCCTAAACCAGCGGCCTGATTCAGGAACACAGGACTCAGGGATGAGGGCGGGTGGATAAGCGGCAGAGATGGAGGGAAAACGGCATCCGACTCTTCCTCTAACCCTTATTGCCTTTTCTTTGCCTTTTCCTCCCTCCCCCTTCCTTGTCCTTCCCTGTCCCCCTCCTCCCTTCCTTTCCGGGTGCTCCAGCCTCAAGGCGTTAGGGGAGGCAGAGCAAGGAGTGGGGAGGCTGGGTCTGGGCTGTGTGGGTGCAGAGCAGGCCCGGAGCCCAACAGGATAAGGCAGCGGGTGGAGAGTGCCCCAGAGCTGGAGTCGAGCCAGGGCAGTGCGGCTCTGCTGCATCCTGGGTAGTGGGCCTGGCCTGGCTGCAGGGTCCTGCCCATGGAGGAAGGCTTCCTCAGGGACGGAACAAGACGGTGCAGGCACCTGGACAGAGAGGAGCTGCCGGCCGGCCTGGGTGTGCACTTGGGGCTGCAGCCGGGTTCCCACCAGTGAGGAGTGGCAGGTGGATTTGGGGACCCTGGAGGCACCCAGCACGAGGCAGCAGAGACCAAGCAGGCGAAGGGGAGCCTGAGAGGAGAGAGAAACGCAAAGCATGGGCAGCTGAGGAGGGTCCATGGAGGGAAGCTGGACTTAGACAAGGTGATGAGGGGCCCACACAGGGACTCCTAGCGTGGGGATGCAGGGAGGGGGTAGATCAAGGAGCGCATCACACAGGGATGGACAGGCACGGTGACACCCAGCTCGGGGAGATGGCGGCGAGCTGACACCTGGGAAGGGGATCCTCACTATACAACGGCTGCCCCATGGATGCCAAGCAGCAGGGAGCCTCCCGACCAAACTCTTCCCAAGGCCTGGCCTGCTGCAGGGTGGGGGAGGTGGCTGGGAACGGTTGTTTCAAGGCACTAAACTCTGGGTTTTTTCTCCCACCATGACAGGTAGCAGGAACTAGAAGGCAAATGAGCTAAGAAATTTAAGCTGACACAGCTATGAAATGGGGAACTGAGAGCTGATTTCAGGTCTGCCCAAGAGAGAAGCCTCCTTAAATATGTACACTAGATGGTCTCTATGCCAGTGTTAGCTACTTATTACTAGCCTAGCATCGCCACCATCATCACCACCACCAACCACCAACCACCATCACCATCATCAACCACCATCAACCACACCATCACCACCACCATGAACCACCATCACCACCATCAACCACACCATGAACCACCATCACCACCATCATCACCATCACCACCACTACCACCATCACCACCACCATGAACCACCATTACCACCATCAACCACCATCACCATCACCACCACCAACCACCACCACCACCGCCATCACCACCACCACTGTCATCACCTTAGACTTCTCAAAATCAACTTTGTGGAATACAGTTCTGGGCCTGTCTTCACCTGCCCATACCCACCAGGAACATCCCTGGACCTGACATGCCTGTAAAGGACAGCTTAGCAGGAGAGGGCCAGGCCAATCAGAGGAACGGGGAAGGATGGGGAAGCAAGAGAGGCCCAGGGGTAGGTGTGGATCAACTGGGGAGGGGGGAGTGTAATCTTGCCTTCCAGTAAAGAGTTCATTCAAAGCCCCAGTCACAGAAGTGGCAGAATGTCCTGTATCTCCCATGACAGCCACCGTGTGTTATGACAAGGTAAGCGGGGTGCACCAAGTGGCCAGAGACCTTGGGCAGGCAGTGTTTGGGAGCAAATCTGCATCTCCCACATCAGGAAGTCAAAAGACACGGGTACATGAGAATATCGGGAGACAGAAAAGGAAACCCGTTATCAAAACACAAGGAGGAAAACGCAAGGGAGTTCATAGTGGTTACCTCATGGGGGTGAGAATTAGAGGCCTGAGGACTTTTTCCAACAGAAGTATAAATAGCACTTGGGCTTCTAAGTGACGCATTGCATTACTATGGTAAAAGCTCTGATTAAAAAATGAATATCCAAAATACACGGGAAGAAGTAAGCACCTATACAGTCAACACTTTACCGCACACAGGGGAGGGAAATTCAGTAACTATATGTCTTTAAAGAATAAACACATCAATGGCAAAAGATCACAATGGCCAAATCACTACTTCTATCAAGTTAACAACAGTATCAATACATCTTTTCAATATACTAGTGGGGTTATGAGATAATGATGATGTTTGTCCGCATTCAATCCGACAACACATAAGATGGACATTTGAAGGCTTTTCCTTCCTTCATCCGGAATTCCATCTGGGAGCAAGCAGCACCAGTCAGAGGCTCAGTGGGAAATAGCTAATTTGCACAGGCTGTTTAGAGCTGCTCTGGTCACAACAGCGAACAGAATCCAAAATGTTTCAAGCACCAAACAGTGAATTACTTAAAACACACAATGTACCGGATAATTCGGTCATTAAGTCATAAACAGGCGGACTCAGCCACCAACAGGAGAATGTAAACCACATCAGCATAATTAATTTTGTATCTCCATATGCCTGTCTGTGTCACATTGCTGAAGAAAGGTTAGATGAAAGAGTCTAGAGACATTTTAATTATTTTTTTTTCTTTCCTGTAAGAGAAGGCTGACACTTGAAAGACTCCCAAGTCAGAAATCCGTGTATTTTTGAATTTTGCTGTGTTTTTGTTGGTGAAGGACTCCCTGATATTTTTCAAAGTGATGAAACTTAATTTTCATTTTATGGTCTACACACAAGAAATTAGCCACGATTGTCCTCCGAAGGAGCAATCAGCTGACCTAGCTAGACTAGGAAACCTGCGTTTGGGGTAAGGCATCCCCCGCTTCCTTCCCACCAAGCCCGAGCCTCCACCCTTAGTTCTGCACAGACCCAGCTCAAGGACCCTCAGGGTTCTGGGGAGCATTAAAACCAACAACATTGATTTCCCAAGGGGTAGAGCTTGCAGTAGCAGAAAACTCTTCTCTCTTCACAGGTTAGGGTAAGAAGGGAGGAGGGCTGGAAATAGAAGCAACTTTATTTTACCCTGATGAACTCACAAAGGGGGGGGGGGGATACTGGCTATTTTTTCCCATCTGGCAAAACAAACAAAAGTCTGATTTATTTTTTAAGTTAATCTGGGATTTAGACAAGTAGGTGGGGAGAGTAGGTATGCCCAACATCCTCCTTTCTCATCACAAACCTCTAAAATTAAACAGAAGTACATATTTGTCAGCAGATAAGGTGCGTCCTCCCTCCCTACTGCTCTCTCCACAACCATGCCCTCACACCACCCTGTGCCTAGGGCATCTGCAGCAGAGCTGGGGGGGGGGGGGTTGGGGCATCCAAAGGAAGATGCCCCCAGGTAAACAGCTGAAGGTAGGCTGCGGACCATATTGTCAGAGCTCAAAAACACAACAGCAACGCTGCTGCCCTCAAGTGGTGGATGAGCAAAGTGTACTGCAAACACAGAACTTTCCAGAAGTATCCAAAATAACAAGCCATGGAACAACCAAAAGCATAGCTCGCTACCTACGGAAGAGCGTGAACGCAGAGTCAAGTTTGTTGTTCTATTTGCTCACATGCACAGTGGTGGCTGGGAGGGGCCGTGACTCCACTCCCAAGGCAGAGATGTCAGGGATGGGAAGAGGCATCTGAGTTCCAGCCCTGATGATGCTCTCTGAGCTGTGAGGCTGAGAGGAGCTGCTGACTTTTGAGGATGAAAACTGGAAACATGAATATTCATGCCTTGTTGATGCGCAACCTCAAGAGCCGCTGAAATACCAATGTCTACACTAGGAGGAGAAGCGGCTGAAATCATCTATACCCTAAGGAAAGTCCTCCTAATTTTAGCTATGGGCAGATGGGAGTAGGGTGGGAGAGCAGCTTGCCTGCCTCTGCTCCGTGCCCCTGTGCTGAAGGTCTGCCAGGCAGCAAGCCTGCCCACTCACCGGAGCCCACAGGGGCCCTGCCAGCGGGAGGCAGGATGTAGAGTCTTAGCCTCAGAAATGCAGAATAAGCCCCCACCAGCCACCTAATCAGCCAAGTCTTTGGTGAGTAAAATCAGACACCAGGTGTTACCAGATATTTGGGAGGAAATAACAGCATGAAACAGAAGCCTGGAAAGTAAAACAGGAAATCTCCCAAGATGGAGAATTAAAGACAGAGGTTTAAATAAGAAATAGAGGTTAAGGGACATGAAAGTTCAGTCTCACTCAACCAAAATCCACTTAAAGGAAGTTTGAGGGGACTCGGAAAAAACAGAGATGAGGACGTTATTATAAAAGATAAAGATATGTAGCTAATAGATAAAAGAAGGAGGAAAGGGGAAAAAGAGAGTGAAAATAATGTCAATCAAGGATTCTATATCTGGGGAAACTATCTTTAAAATTGAAAGAAAAACTATGATATTTCTAGATAAACAAAAACTGAAGAAATCTGTTGTAAGCAAATAACCCCCTAAGAAATACTAAAAGGAGTCTTTGAGGCTGGAATGAAATGACAGGAGAGAGTAGCTCGAATTCCAATTTTAAAAAATAAGGAACATCGGTAAGGAAAATACATAGGCACAAATAAAAAGTAAAGAATATTTACTTTTATATTTTTGTAACTATTAAAAGATTAGCTGCAAGAAGATTATAAAACAGTTTTAGGTGGTCACACTTATTTTACAAAGATGCAGTTTTTCATAATAGCTGCACAAAAGTAGGCAGGAAAAACTATGTGTCAGTAAAGTTTTGTGTATTATTAAAATTAAACTGATAACCGTTTGAGTGAATGTAACATACATTAACATGTTAATTGTGATTCTATATCAAATATAAGAAGATAACTCAAAATTTATAATAAAAGAAACAACAGATGATTAAAACCATTTGCAAGAAAATGTCTATCTACAAAAAGAAAACATAGAAGC
Source organism: Uropsilus gracilis (assembly GCA_004024945.1). NCBI lineage: Eukaryota > Metazoa > Chordata > Mammalia > Eulipotyphla > Talpidae > Uropsilus > Uropsilus gracilis. The sequence goes on along the minus strand of PVHY01014516.1, from coordinate 10,209 downwards.
AGACAGATAGCAAAATAACAGACATAAAGTTTACCTTTTTGGTAACTGTAATAAATGTAAATGGGTTAATCTCTCTAAAATGGGTTAAAAAAGATCCATAGATGTCATTAAAAAGTGACATACTTTAGAATCAAGACATAAATGGTAAGAAAATTAAAGGAAAAAGTTTTACCAAACAAATAGCAACCGCATGACTGTACATCAATTGTACTTCAAGAAATCATCTTGGTGAAGATTGACTGTTTCAAGGGGTATCATCAAGAAAGTTGACAAGAAAATCCACAGAATAAGAGGTTTTATTGACAAACTATGTATCTGTTCAGAAGTACCCAAAATAGATAAATAACATTTACAACGCAACAGTTAAAGACATGACCAAATTAGAACATGGGCACAGGTTTTGAATAAACATTTCAAAGAACTTCTTTCTAAAGAAGACTACAAAGCCAGTAGGCACATTAAGACTAACGCCCAAACTCAGAAGTCATAGGGTAAATGCAACAGGGAGGTATCACTTCCTGCCTCTTCCATGGCAAGAAATGAATGAACGAACGAACGAACGAACGAACGAACGAATGGGTGTTGATGAGGGTGTGGAGGAGCTGCAGCCCTCGTGAACTGCTGGAGGAAACACACAATGATGCAGTCACTTTGGGAAACTGGTAGTTCCACAAAAAAGTTTAACAAAAGAAAAAGGAGTTATCTTATGACCCAGCATTTCTACTCCCAACTTTCTACTAAATGAACTGAAAACATCAGTTCACACTAGTACATGGCCATGAATGCTCATAGCAGTTTTGTTCAAATTAACCCAGACAGGTAACAACCCAAAGGTCTGCCCACTAAGACTTGAGCAAACAATGTGGCACATGCACACAACAGAATATTATTCAGCCAACACTGAAGTACTGATGTGTCTACATCAGGGATGAACCCTAAAACACCATGCTATGGGACCGTATCTTGTACAGCTCATTCCCATGAAATGCTCATAACAGGAAACTTAATGGAGATAATTGTAGATGTGTGATTTTAGGGATCAGGAGGGAGTAGGGCAAGTAGTGGGTGCTACTGGATGTGGGGGTTTATTTTGGGGTAAAAAAATATTCTAGATCTGGAGAAGAATACTAAATATACTACCATGAACACACAAAAACCTACTGTATATTTAAAGTGATGAACCTCACGCTATGGGAATTATATTTCAGTCTTTAAAAAATAGTCCAAACATTTCAATTAATAGAAATTTTGAGGGGAAAGAAAGGTACATTTTGATTCTCTTTCCACATAAGTCTGGATGTATTAGAGAAAAGAACAAGGAAAATCATTAATATTAAAATGCACGTTATTCCAAAACTATAGAGAGAAAATGAAGGGTACACTTTAGTAAAGTAAAATGTAAGGCTTCAGAACGATACTAGCATCGCATTTAGAACAAAAGAAAAGTAATTGACTCAAGAGACAGTATTGAAAACATATCACAAAGGATGAATATCTGGAATGCGTAACAGCGAACAAAAAAAAAATAAATGAATGAATCAGTGAAAAAGTGACCAACATAAATGAAGTGGTAACACCAGATACAAACATTCAGTAAACATTGTAAAGGCTATCTGGAAAGTCAGTAAAAATAAGATACAAATTTTTTTTAAAAAATATTAGCTACAATGTCTTCCTACCTGAAATTTGTCTGTCAAAAGCATGAATCAAGTTGTGTACATGTGGGTACGCACATGTACAGTGTAACTTTCTACAATTCTTTTGCAGGCCAATTTGACAATTTTTTTTTTTTTTACACTTTCATGTTTCCACCCAGGAATCCCATTTCTAAGACTCAAGCCTGGAGGGAAACGTCCACAATGGCAACAGAGAGAAATGTGTACAGACGTTCCCTGCAGCCTTGCAGTGTGTAGCAAGACGTGGGCCCTGCCCGCATGCCCATGGGCACAAAAGTGGCAGCTGACATCAGTCTACGGTCATCCTATTACACAACTCCCACCCAGCCTGGACAGTAAAGGAACAAGGTCATTTCAGGGAAGAAAATCAGGTTTGAAATAAGTCCCAAAGGATGAGTCTGATGATACTGAGCAGCATGAAGGAAAACTGCCCTCGGTCCATGGAAGCCTGGAGACCAGGGTCCCTAGAAGGATGATGGGCTCGGAAGGGGTGGAGCAGACTTCAAGGCTAGAGTTTACCAGTCTTGTTATGTGGTTTTTTTTCCACAGTGAGCATTGCATGCAACCTAAAGAAAATGCTCATTTGAAAAGCATGCCTAATAGATGGGATACAGAAATAATAAACAAAAGGATAAGAAAAAGTCAAAGTAAGCTGACAATAGAACTGGGGCGATGCGCTATGGAAGGTGGGGGAGAAATTAGGGGAAAGATGAGCACAAGAAAACGAGGGTTCACAGGTGATGAGGAGGAGCCCTGGGAAAAGCAATGATGTAATATAATTATATATACACACACGCATATATATAAGCATGAATATGTAAACAGCAATAAATTTTTTTAAAGTTTGCCTGTTGAATACTTTCTAAATCTGATCGTCAACAATGTTAACTTCTAAGAAAGAAAACTCTTACCTTCCAAATTTTCGATTTTTTCGATGTTGTTTAAGGCTAGGTTCAAATATTCGAGTTTCTTGAGTTTGCTAACATTTTCTGAAATCAATAAGTAATGTAATTAGTAACCTTGGCAATAAAAGACACGCTACATACTGTTAGGAAAATGACAAAGAGCATGTCAGGAGCGTGATGGTTGGCAAAACCATGTTGTGTGGGGCACTGGAAATAGATGAGCTACGCCTTAGGTAAAGGAACACCTTTATCTTTCTCATCCGTCTCTGGCAAACCAGAGGTGGTTTCAGCAAGTCTCTTCTCTGTGATTCCCTTAACCTCCTAGGAAAGTCCCACTGAAGTGACGTGTCCCTGAAAGATGAAGGTGTTTACCCCCACGGGTGTTTTTCCTGCTAGGTAATGAATCCCCATCTCCCACCCCACATGCTGCAGACCACAGGATCCTGGGTTTTTCCTTCCTTGTAATCATTGCCTTTGCCCCGTATATAAAGGGACCCAAGCCCCACAATAAACAGCTTGGCTCTTGATCACCGGGTCCTGATCCCATGATGTAAGTTCACCTGTGTCATAGATGGTTATCAATCGCTTCCATCTGTTCTTCTTCTCCTCCCACCCGCGGTGCCCAGCAATGGTGCCTTGTCCAGTCCATATGGGTCTGTCCCACCCTGTTCGCTGTCTATACAGCCTCCATCTCTCCCTCCCTCCACGGTTCCTCGTGGACCCAGCTCTGCCCTTGTCTCTGTCCAGCGCCCACTCCAGGGGGTCACGCTGCACCCCTGGGGCATGGCACAGCACTGCCTTGGCCCTGGCAAGTGACCGTGCAGGGACCCGGGTTTGGGGCCACCAGCCCAGGGCACCTCCTGGCAGCCAGGCCACGCCAGTGAGGACGAGCACCCCGCTGCTCCCGCCCCAGCAGAGGGGGAAGATGGACATCCTATGTCCTTTCTCCCCTCCTGCTGATGTTAAGAAGGAAGGCTGCGTTATCCTTCCGGGCATGCCCAGCTGAGGGCGAAGTCCACCCTGCGGCCGGAGGGGCAGACACAAAGACTCGGCCAGGCTTGGCACCTGCCCTTTCTCCAGAGTCACCGCTGGCTGAGACACGAGGCCTCCTCCAGCCACAGTGAGCTGGGTTTTCCTTCTTGAAGCCAGAACTATCCCGATACAGGGGGTTTGTACTGAATAAGCACAGAAGCCCAGACTGGCAAAGCCACAGCATAAAAAGGTCAAGGAATTGCTGTGAGATGGGACTTGTTTAAAAAGCAGCTAATATCACCGCGGCCAGCACCAGCTAGCTCGGAGCTCAGTCCATGCCGTTCTGTCCGCGCGTTGCACCTGTCATCATCTTTAATCCTGGTATCTTCATGAGAGAAACAAGTTCTCGCCCTTTCACAGCTGAGAAAACTGAGCTAGGGAGAATGAATCGACTTGCTCCGGGATAAGGGCAAAGCTGGGGATCCCAGCCTAAGAAGGGAGGCCGAGGCTAAGAATCGATTTGGTCTGTGGGTTCGAGACCCACCCGGGGCAATGTAGCGAGACCTAGTCTCAAAAGATAGCTGGGCATGGTGGCGCACACCTGTAATCCCAGCTCCCTGGGAGGCGGAGGCTGGGGATCACTTGAGTCTGTGGTAGCCCGGCAATGTGAGTCTGCGGTTCCCTGGGCCATGTAGCGAGACCTAGTCTCAAATGAAAAAGAAAAGAAGGATACAGCCGGGAGACTGGATGCCAGGGTGAGACACTACCTCAGCCCGGCAGCCCTCAAAGGAGCGGCTCTTGAGCTGCACCTCAGCAGGAACGAGGAAACGTGGCATTCAGGAGGCCACAGGGGATGGGGAGCTTCCACAACGTGAGGCTCAGACATGAAGGTCCCGCGATGATGAGCTGTGGTGACCGAGATGCTTTGGGATGACCGCCCTGCTCAACCTGGACTTTGCGCTGACACCAAGTCTCTTTTGTTTGTTTGTTTTTTGAGACTAGGTCTCGCTATTTCTGCCTGTGGAACCGCTCTCGTTGCCCGGGGTACCACAGACTCAAGCAATCCCCAGCCTCAGCTTCCCAGGTAGCTGGGATGACAGGCACGCACCACCACGCCCAGCTATTTTTTTGGAACTAGGTCTCACTACAGGTTTTTGCCCATGAAACTGCAGGCTCTCGTTGCCCAGGGTACCACAGACTCAAGCAATCCCCAGCCTCAACTTCCCAGGTAGCTGGGATGACAGGCACGCACCACCACGCCCAGCTATTTATTTTTGGAACTAGGTCTCACTACGGGCCTCCGGCGGGACTTGAACCGTGATCCCTAGCCCCGGCCGCTTCATAGGCTGAAGCTTACAGGCACGAGCCACCGTGCCCGGCTGACACCAAGTCTCTTTATGCTTGTCCCCGTCGCCCCCGAAATCACAGTGGACCCGTCTTGCTTACTCAGTTGTAAACATGCGGATTTGGGAATAAACGCATGTGTGGGTCTGAGCAACGCTCACCACTGACTACGGAGCAATGCTCGTTGCTTGAAAGCGGTGCAGAGCTTTACAAACACACCCCGGGCCGCAGCTGAGCGCTCACTGATAAGCGGCCTCTTGATGCCCACGGTGAGGACCAAGGTGACCACCGGCTCTGAACCCCGCAGGCAAACTGCCCGGCGAGAACTGCCGGCTCTGAGGAAACACCTGCCCTTTCCCTCACCCGCTCCACCTTCAATCCTCTCCACACCGAGAGGCAGCTGGTGGAAAGACAGGCAGGATTCTGAAACCAACCCGGTGGCCAGGGCTGTCAAGGAAAGCAGGAGCTCTGCGAACACAACGCCGGGCAGCGGGAAGGGAGTCTGTCTGCCCACACCTTCCGGGCTTGGTCGCCCACCCGCCTCAGCCAGACCTGCAAACTCCCACTGCGCCAAGCCGGCCCATCCGGAGCGGGGCTGGGGCTCCATGCAGGCAGGAGGCTCTGGGGGTGCAGGAGAGGCAGGGAGCCCAGCCACGCAGGCGCTGATTCGGGGTGCACCCAGGCCAGCTCAGCTCACGCTGGCGGCGCTGGCTGCCCCAGGAGCTGGTCTGCGCCGCCCCCCACAGCCCTGGAGGAAGGGGGACTGTTTTTGCAGACTCCTGCCTCAGTGGCACAAAAGAGCGTCTGGACCCTGGAGAAAACAGTTTCAGCCGCTCAGTCAAAGCCTAAATGCCTGTGGGTGGAGTCGCGCTGAAAATCCCATTATTAGGACTTAAAAGAGCGTTTAATTCTAAGGAGACTTTGGAAGCGAGGATGTAAGCTTCCTCCCCGCGCTGCGCTGAAAAGGCCCGAAATGCGACGCTGCTAATTAGCCATTGTGACGAACCAGCTGCGGGGAGGGACACGCCAGGAACTCTCGGAGGTCGGTGCAATTAGGCCGACATTTTAACGTCCCCCTGCATGCAAGCCGGGGGGGGGGGGGGGTGTCCACAAAGCCTTGGTAGTGAAACAAAATGCCACGGCTTCTACTTCCTGGTGAAAGCAAAAGACGCCAACATGACCGCGAGCAACGGAAAGACTTTTCACAAATCCTCCCAAAGTGATGCCAGTTCCGGGCGTTTTGCAACCTGACAGCAGCTCCCGGCCACCCGGGCCCTGAGGGGCTGCGGCTGCACCCGCATTTCTCCAGCTCAGCAAGGCTAACTTTGGGGGCCCCAGGGAGTCTTTCTTAAGGGGGGGGGGCTCTGTGCAGTGGAGGGTGGTTGGCAGCGCCCTGGACCTCTGCACCCCACTGCTAGAATCAGCACCCACCCCCGGAACGCGGTTGGGACGTCCAGAAGTGGCCCCAGACACTGGCCCAGGACCCTGCTGAGCGCTGGCGCGGTCACCTGGGAGGTTAAACGGAACCTGGAAAGCCGACCCCTGGGCCGCAGCAGCCAGCCCCAGAGCAGGCGGCGGCCCCTAGGCCTCATCAGCCTCCCACCCCCTCTCTTCTCTCCCTCCGTCCTCCTCCCTCTCCGCCCAGGGCTGGCCTGGCGCGGGGGTCCAGGGCAGGGTAGTGCCAGCAGCCACAGCTGACCCCTAAGCTCTCGGGGAGACCCGTGGGTCTGCGCGCCGCGCCCCGCTCCCCAAACACTCGTCTTGGGGATGATGCCGACCTGACCCGCATTCACCCAGCTCCTCATTCCACACGGGGAGCCGGGGAGGGGTCGGGGCGCCCCTGGGTGGCGAGGACGGCGCCCACGCCCCGCACGTGAACTCTCTCGTGGCGCAGGGCAGATCCGGCTCTCACGGGTACGCCGGGAGGATTTACTCTACTCCCACGGCACCTTTTCAGCTCCCCCGCGAGCTGTCAAGCCGGGATAAGGCCTGGAGACGCCCCGCCCGCCTGGCAAACTCTGTAAAACCCAGACTACAAAGAAGCAGCCGGAGGAATGTGCTCCCTGCCTCTCACTGGTCCTCCCAGGCCTGAGGGCGGTGCTCCTTCTGCACCTGCAGAGACGCTCCCCCCACACCCCGGTCTGTCCCCTGAGTCACCGTACCGGCTCCTGTCTTCCTCCCCCTGGACATCCCCCCAGCGCCCCCACCCCCACCCCACAGGCCAAGCAGCGCAGCCCCGAGAGCTCACCGATTCTCCCGATGAGGTTATTCTGAAGGTAGAGGATTTTCAGGTCCCGGCACCACCTGTCGAGATGCTCCAGGCGCTCTATCTCCTGCTGGTGCAAGGACAACTCCTCCAAGGAGAAGATGACGCCCTCGTTGTGCTCGGCGTGGCGTCTCACCAGCTCCTCCGTGACTGCCAGGGAAAGGGCCGCAGGCTAGCAGGTCTCGGGGCTGCCGGTCGCCGTGAGGTGAGCCCGGGACTAAGGCTTTGGTTTGCCTCGGCCAAGGCCGCGGCTCCAGGCCCAAGCGCCCTGCAAGGGCGAGCCTGGGGGTTTCGGAGGCCTGGCAGCTCGTGGAAGGAAGGGGTGGTTCCTAGGGTCTTGTTCTGCTGGGGGGAGGGGGGGTGTCAGCGTGCCCTCTGCCGTGTGGATGGAACCAGAGCCGGGGGGGTCGTGACCGGAGGAAGGTGGCTGTGAACCCGGGGTGAGCCTGGGGGTGAGCGCCACTAAGGAAAGCCAGACCGAGCCACGGCAGCAAAGCCCAGGGAGATGCCCAGGGAGGCTGACAGAGGCTCGGGGCATGGACGCGTCTCTTCGCTCGCTCCCTCCACAGACGTTTCTTAGTTTGCGTGAAAGAGAAAGACGAGGAAGAGCCCAGATTTTGCACCACGGTCCTTGCAAGCAGCCGCCGCCCAAGCACCATGACCAGGGAAAGCCATGGTCCGCGGAAGCCCCGTAACCTGAGACGTGCTGCCCAGGGGGCTGGACACACAAGCCTGACTGACTCAGTTTCCTGGTCCGCAGCCCAGTTTCTCCTCGCGTCTTCCTCCGTCTGTCTCGGCCACGTCGGAGCCCGCGCTGCCACCCATGAGGGCCCACCGCGGGCACCGGCGTGGGCAACGTGTATAGAAACCCTGGCCTCCCTGTTAGGGGCGCTCAGCCTTGGAATGGGAGTCCTCCCAGTCAGTACCGGATACACCTGCCTCTCGCCAGTCCTGGGGCCCTCGTTACCGGAGTCCCCGGAGCCAGGATGATCCTAGCTCCCCGACTGCCAGTCTCCGTAGCTGGAGCCACGCCGGGTCAGGTTCTCGTTCTCTGACTGCTTGTGTCGGTTCTGCCTCCAGGAAGGGGAACCCTTGCTCCCAGGAAGTGGAGCAGTGAGGGTTCCCCCCCCCAACCACCCCACCTCTGACAAGAGTGATGAGAGGCAGCGGGCTGGTCTGACTTTGCAGGTGATGATGGTGGCACCAAAGGAGGCAACAGTGCTCTGCTCATGGCTGGAGTCGAGAACAGGGCTCGAGTCATCCTCAGGAGATGCGCTCAAACCGGAGCAGCGATGCCCGTGAATGCCCCAGTGCTGTCTAAACAGGGGTGGGTTCGTTGGAAGCCTCACATTTGGGGGGGAATGTGAAAGCCCTACCTACCTGTCCAACCCAGGAGACCCTAGAGATGGACTGACTACCACCGACAAGGAGACGCTGCCCCAAACGCGTGGCTCGTGACCGTGGGTGGGTACAGTTACTGTCTGCACCTGCCAGAGGGGGAAACTGAGGCACCGAGAGCACAGATTACAAGCCGAGGGGCTGGCAGTGAGGCCCGTGCCCTGTCTGGTTCTTTGTTTTGTTTTGTTATTTGAGACCAGGTCTCGCTATTTTTGCCCGTGGAACCACAGGCTCACGTTGCCTGGGGTACCACGGACTCAAACCATCCTCAGCCTCAGCCTCCCTGGTAGCTAGGATTACAGGAATGCGCCACCACGCCCAGCTATTTTGGGGGACTAGGTCTCACTGTGTTGCCCCGGGCGGACTCAAACCGCCATCCCCAGGCCCTGCCGTGACTCCATAAGCTGTTGTTTACAAGCACGCGCCACTGTGCCGGGCAAAACCGAGCCCTGTCTGTAAGAGCGGTGTCCACTTGGTGGCCCAGCCCGCCAGGCTTGGGGGTTTCTCTAAATGCGCACAAAGTTCCTGCTGGTCCCCAAGACCCAGACTCTGGTCTCCAGAGACCCCTGTCTTAAAATAGAATAGGAAAACCCTCTTGCACATGCTCTCCTGGGTGTGAACTACACCACTCGCCTGCCTAGCCAAGCCGCGGATACGGAAACACTAGGTCAGAATGAAGTTGACCCAATGCTCCCAGGTAGGGGGAGAGAAACCTCCCTGAGCATCAACACCAAATACACACACACATACACACACACACACACGTGCACACACATGTGCACACACACACACATGGGGGGGTGAATGAGGCTGCACCCAGGATGCTTGCCCCCTAGGACAACGACGCACAATTAGGGCATATGGAAAGGGCATGGACTCACACAGGAAGGCAGAGCCGCGTGGGCCCTTGTGGCCCGTGGCTCGCCCCTGAAGCTCCTGCATCAAGCAACTGCATGCTGTAGGCTGTCCCCAGCGCTCAGGAGCCTGCTGTTGTGTACTGCAGACTCACCTGCGCTGGCGAAAGTCCGGTCAAGAGCCCAAGCCCCCGGGGAAGAAAGACACAAGAGTTTCTACCTGGTGGGTGGGGGGCGACGGCGCTGCACCCTTTTAATAGATTCCTGGAGAATCTATTCCAGGCGTTCCTTGGCCCCCAGGAGCCAAGCTCCCCCACGGAGGTCCTACTGCAAAAGAGTAGCGCAAGGACTCATTCTGAGGATTTAAAGGTGCCCTGAAATCATGGACTTGTCATAAGAGTGTGTCTAGAGACGTGGCTTTCTCCAGCCTATCGCTCCGCACAGAGGGAAAGGCTGGGGTACTTGAAAAGCTGCTTCCCCTCCTGACTTTGGGGAATTCAAATGGCAAAGCAAGTCACTCGGAGGGAGTCTGTGAGCTGGCCTTTCCACGGAGGGTGCTAGCCAATGCCCTGTGCCCGAGAGACGCTGCGTTTTAACCCCCGATTCATCCTGTTGTCACACACAGACGGCTGCTGAGGAACCCAAAGGGTCACCCCAAATCCACCAGCCCCCCTAGACTGCTTTTCTGCTCAGTAACCTGAGAGTGTCAATAAGATGAGGGGGGGAGAGAAGGGGACAGGAAGAAAATGCTTCCGGAATGTTGGTTCCTGAGCATCTTTCTGAGCTTCTCCAAA
>PVHY01014515.1:0-32689 GCA_004024945.1 Uropsilus gracilis | reverse complement strand
GCAGCTTCTTGGAGTCTTCAGATGTTTATCCTTTTTTGGCTAGGAGATGTTTATAGCTAAATAATGTAAAAGCTTACTCATCTGATTATGAACATAAGACAAATGAAGTACAGCTTCATTTGATTCTTCCCAGACAATACTAAAAGCAGCCACTTAAAATATTTAGCAATTAATTTCTTTATTGGAACATATAGAGAGTTTTAACAACAACAACAAAAATACAGGACACACAAATATTTAATTCAGTTAAATGTGATATAAGGAAAATAAAACTGATATCTTTTGCTTGTATGAAATTATTTAGTAATATAAATTACATTATAGTTTACAGTGTTTGGATTATAAGTGGCAAATCAATACATGTTCATTGAAACTTGAGGCTTTAAACCTTTGCCTCATAATAGGCTCATTATTTTAGCTATAATTGAGAATTATTAGTTAAATTAAAACTAATTCTCATTTTATTTCCTTATTCCTTACAGGAGAGAATGGGCAGCCCTGGGAAATACATCTAAAGAGGATGCCATGGTAGAATTTGTCATACTCCTAAATAGATGTTGCCATCTCTTTTCAACATATGTTGCATCCCACAAAATAGAGAAGGAAGAACAAGAAAAAAAAAGGTGAAGTTTGAGGGCACAGAATACTTTATCCAACTGTATAATCTAATACACTGATGTTTTTGCTTTTATGTAGTGATAGTTCTTGATTAGGTGTCTTACTTCCTTTGGATCCTCACTTGTTCGTGGCAGTTGCTCAAACTTCCTGATGTGTTCAGGTATTCGTATTGCCAGCTTTGGGTGGAAGGGAGTGCTGGTTTGAATGGAACCATCCAGCCTTCGTGGAAGCATTCCTTTTGTCCTAGTTATACTAAGTTACTGAGCAAGTTCCATAGTAAATTCTTATCTTCTAGTCTGACAAACCCTTTGATGCTGCCTACTTGACCTTTTGGAATACTCTCTCTCCATATCATTGTTATCAGCATGCTGCATGGGTATACATTTGTGTTAGACTCCCAGATCGTTTATTAAATTTTTTCAGGCCTTGAAGAGGGAGCTGCCCAGCCATCTTTGTGTTTATGGAGTTCTCTGTTGTAGTTTAGCTGTATTCATGTTTTGAATTCAATTATAGTTAATCCCTTATTTGTCTAGAGATTGCATTTTCAGTAATTTTCCGAAGTTTCTAGGTAATGAAAACAATACTATGAAACTAGTTTTTCCTCATACTATATTATACTTACTTTTAAAATAGTTACTTGGTTTCCCACATTACTTAGATTGGAACTTACAGATTAGAAGAAAAAAATATCCTAACTGTAAGAAAGATGACAGAAACCATGAAAAAGAATTAACAACAGTTTGGCAAGTCAGCATCTATTTAATATGTGTGTAAACTTCTTTGTCACAGTATTATGACACACACAGTTTTTGTGTTTATAATTTGACTCCTGAGTCATCAAAAGTCAGAGCACTAATGTAATTCATTCATGTTTAAGAAGATAGGAAATAGCTATTACGTTTTCAGAAAATATCCAAAGGATGTCTTTTTCTAGGCATACATTGCTCTTTTAAGTTCATTTTTACTTTTTTTTCAATTTCAATTTTACTTTTTTGATTCAGATTCAGGCATAGAAGTATAGTTATGACCCATCATTTTATCATTTTTTTCCTTGCCCCCACATTCCCTTCAGTAGCTTCCGCCTCCCTTTCATTATAAGTCCTTGGTCAGTGTTTGGCCCTTTGGTCTCTTCCCTTTCCTGGTGTAATGTCTTTTTCCTGGATGAAGGACTGTGCTTCTGGGACTTCTCAGCCATGCTGCTTAGTGTTCCAGAGGTGCCTTTATAGCGAGTAGTTAGTCCAGTCATGTCTGAAACCTCTTGTCATTCAGTTCGGGTCATGCTGCTGTCCTGACTCCTTTGTTGTGAAACTTACAGCGATGATGAATGTTTACATTACTATTCATATTAACATCAAGGACTATGTTTTCCCTTTAAAAATATACTCTGACATGAGATAAAGTCTTTGTGGAATTCTTTTAAAGCATTCAAGATTAGACTTCCTCTATCCCGAAGCTTAGGTTCTGACTTGTAGAACATCTTCTCGTATGTCAGCTGTAACATGTTAAAAGTAGGTCATGATATTGCTATATTTTGAGCCTTGACCTTGGTTCAGGTGTACTGTTAATCATTTAAAAGACCTTAGGGAGAAAATTAGGGTAACCCAGACATTTTTCATGGTAAGAACAAGAAGTTCTTTTCTGAAAATCCTCAGTAATTCTTTTTCACCCCATTTTCAGTCTCCCTGAACTCCACACCACTCTTAGACCCATGTGACATCCATCACTAGTAAAGCAGTGTCTGTTCTCACTTGGGAAGGAACTGTGGAACAGGGGACAAGAGCTGGGTAAGGGCTGCACCTAGATTTCGGACTCTTCCTTTAATTAAAAATTTTACGTATTCAAAAAAAGAAACTATATTCAGAAATAATACTTTTTTTCATACACATTTATCCATATATGTATTGTTAAGACCCTTCATTTTCCCCTTCCTCCCACTCCCTTTCCAGTGGCTCCCACCTCCCTTTCGTTTCAAGTCATTGGTGTTTGGTCCATTGAGCTTTTCTCTTTACTGATGCAGTGTCTTTTTCCTGGGTGATGACCTGCCTCCTGGGACTTCATGGCTCACGCTGCTTCGATTTCCATGGATGTCTTAGCAGCAAGTGTTTGTTCCAATCATGTGTGAACCCTTGTAGGTCAGTTGAGGTTCAGTTGCATCGCCCTTTGCTCCTCTCTCCTCTGTTGCAGAGCTTTCTGCAGTGGAGGTGATGCTCCTTTTCTCCAGACCTGTACCTCATTCATGTTGGTTTTCTCCTCTGTTCCAGCATTTGTTCCATGTTGCTGTTTCCAGTCCTTATGGTTCTGGCATCTGAGGCTGGGCTCCAGCATCCAACCCTTTGTTGTAGAGAGGTTCTTTTCATGGAGGCCATTCCATTTGGTGATAGGCCCAATCCCACTCCTCTCCCTCTGTTAGTAGTTGTTCTCTGGCCATGTCCCCTTTTTTGTGGCCTTCTCCCTTTTGGGAAATGGAAGTGTTTTGTTGCTGTTGAACGCATTCTGGATCAGGGGTTTGCTTCTCTGCCCCCTACGTTACTGTAGGTGTAGTTCTGTGGTCGGTCATCGTTTGATTGGGCTTTAAAGTTTGGGAACTTGTTGTTCCAGTCATTCTCATTTTTGGTCTCACCCAGTGTCAGATGCGTCCAGGCCTTTATTCTTCAATAACTACAGCAGAATAAGTGGATATTCTCATTCTGTTCTAGTTTGTTAGAAGTGGGATTAACTGGAGGGGACCCCACTCCAACCCCACCCCACCCACTGCTGGCCAGGGCACCAGCCCTGTCCCCCAGGCTCTAGGGACAAAAGTGTGGCTTCCCTGGCCTGCCTCCTAGTTCTGCCTAGTTCCTATGGTTGGCATAGTGGAAGCTCCATCTACCTGCACCTCTAACCTGTGGCCTGGACCACTGGTAGGAGCGCTCCGGAAGTCCCCTGTTGGGCCTGATGCCTCCGGAAGACTGGAATTTTCAGTGCCCACCCCAGACCCAGCTGGCACGAGTCCGAGAAATAATACTCTTAATATGTATGTTATATTCTATCTATGGCAATATATGCAACACAAATGAAAACCTTCCTGCCACTTTCCTTGTAATCCTGTGCTTCATAGATAATAACTGATACATTTAAGTTTTATCATTCCATACTTATTTTTCTGTAGCCACCTGTTTTCTTTATACCACTGTACACATACATTATTAAATATCTCTCCCCATCCCTCACCTAACCTCTATTAAATATCTTTACATTTTAGACCATGTAGTTTTGTTTTTGTTTTTAATTCACATCATTTTAGGGTGGAATACTCTGTTGAGTGTTTTGTCTAGCACTGTTCTAAATCCTGAGGATGTAGTGGTTGAGATACAGTCTCTGCCCTTTGTAACCTGAGCTAATGCTGGTAAGGAAGATACAGTGCAAAACTGATCGCACAAATAAAGCTTGTGATGCTATCAGCATGTACTAAAGGGGAAGCATTGGGGTAGGGGCATAGCATAATGATTTTTACAGTATCTTACTAGAAGAGACTTCTATTGCTTTGCAGTAGTAATTATTGTTGTCATGATTTTTGTATACTGTGATCATATATGATACATTTCTTTTAGGGGAGTATATACATTTCAAATTTTGATAATCTTACCGCATTGTTTTTCAAAAAGGTTGTGTCAGTTTTCACTGGGAAGTAGATCTTAAGTTATTTTTAAACAAGATTCTTCATATAAGGTTCATTCTCTCTGTCCTTTGCCCTTTAGGAAGGAGGAAGAGGAGAGAAGGCGGCGTGAAGAGGAAGAAAGAGAACGTTTGCAAAAGGAGGAAGAGAAACGTAGGAGAGAAGAGGAGGAAAGGCTTAGACAGGAGGAAGAAGAGAGAAGGCGAGTAGAAGAAGAAAGACTTAGGCTGGAACAGCAAAAGTAAGCTAGTTGTATGGCTCATGTTTAAGAATGAGATGTGAACTGCCACATTGTTCTTACTTGACTTTTTAACTTTGTGTGTTCTAGGATAACCCTGTGATGTGGACAAATAGGTTGTAGGCCAGTTTCAGCTACTCACCATTTGTACCAGTGATCTGTTATTAAAAAGGGCTTTATTTTAAGCATTATTTGGTTGCAGAAAGATTATAAGAATTTAGGATAAACTCTCAGAACTAGGAACTTAAACGTGAATTGAGGTGGCTCACTCTTCTATCTTTGGGTCCACATGACCGCTTATCTTTGTTTCTCTCAGTTTAGGTCTCTTTTATTCTTCATTTTCTCTTCCTGCTTTGGTATACATGAGGCTATCTTGGCCTAGATTTATGTGGTCTGTGTTTTCATGTATCTGACAGAAACTGCCTGGAATCTGAGAGACCCAGTTATAAATTCCCATGAAAGAATGTAGTTGATCTGGACTGTCAGGTATCTAGTCCTAGTACAGGATGAAGGAACTAAAACCATTTCTTTTACAGTAAGTACTGTGAATTGGTTCTTCACAAACACATTTTGGATACAAGGAGGGAGGAAGAAAGACCTGTAAAATTGTAGGAAAGAAAGCCTGGGGCTCTAGGGATGGTATGACATAGGTTAAACCAGAGAACATGAGAATCCATTTATTTCTGAGTTGTTCCTCAAAATTTCCATATTACAGCCAGGCATGGTGGCATGCACCTGTAATCCCAGCTACCTGGGAGGCTGAGGCTGGGTATCACTTGAATCTGCAAGTTCAAGACAACCCTGGGCAACATAGCAAGACCTAGTCTAAAAAAAAATTCCATATTAACCTCAAGCCAGTCTAGGATTTCTTTCTACTTTGTGGAGAAACTATGACTACTACTCTTTTAAGGGGTAGTGGTGGTGCCCTAGGTGGACTCAGTGTAATAATCTACTCCGGAATGTTTGAGATTTTGCTTTGGAATTTACCAATAGATGGCTATGAAGTCTTTATTAAAGAAAATAGAAGTTAGTATCTCTAAAGTAGCTATTACTTTCAGTGTTGCTCTTTAAATTAAAGCAAGCTTTAAATTAAATATTGAAGGCAGTCACAATTTCATTTTGTTATTTGTACTTCCCAGAGCACTTCTAAGGTCTTTAGCCATTCTTCTGCCTCTTACTGCTTTTCATCTTATTTAGGTAGAGAAGCCATGGCCAGTAGATATTTCATCTCCACCATAGATGCTTTATGTTTTTAGAGCATTGTGGTTAAAGATGTAGGCTGCATCCCAGCCTACATCTAGATTTGATGTCTGACTTAGCCATCTTTGAGCTGTGTCATCTCCAGAATGCCACTATTTCCTCCTTTGTGTGACCCTCCCTCAAAGGGTGGTTGTGAGAACTAAATGGTTAGTAACTATGTTAGCATTTTTGATGGTGGGGTAATCAGGATGATGACATGCTTACTCTTCTCCCTCTCTACCCAAATTCTCCTTGAAAAACCCAGTTGAAAGATTAAAGATCAAGTTAAGTTTCCTAAATCTTTCTGGGCCTGAAACATACGCTGATTGGTATACATTACTAGCTTTTTAAAAAGAGTTAAAAAATATAAGTAAAGAGGACATTTTATTTTGTCATGAACAATCTCCTGTAGTTAGACTAGTATATATATTTCTTAATGTTTTTAGGCAGCAGATAATGGCAGCTTTAAACTCGCAGACTGCCGTGCAGTTCCAGCAGTATGCAGCCCAACAGTATCCAGGGAACTACGAACAGCAGCAAATTCTCATCCGCCAGTTGCAGGAGCAGCACTATCAACAGTATATGCAGCAGTTGTATCAAGTCCAGCTTGCGCAGCAACAGGTACGATAGATAACCCCAGAATCCAGCCTCAGAGAGTGTTTTCAGTGTCATTGGAACCCAAGTTCTTTTTTAACAGTTGCTACTGAATTTTGCATTAGTTTCCTTGTAAAGTATTAAGTAACTTAGGTGACCTTTATTAAAGGAGACTTTAGTTTATTCTGGCAATTTATGTAAGAAAATATACAATATATGATATGAAGCAGCAACTGGTATGGCCATTTTTATTTTGTCTTAAGAGCATTTGGGATTTGTATGGACTGAGTGTCATTGCAGTGACTGATATAGACTATAATAGTCTTCTTGGAGCCGTGAAGACTTGGGTAGCTAGCATTACTCCCAGGACATCCTTGATGCAGTGCACAGGCATAAGCCTAGAAGCTTCCAGTGGAAGGACCCTGTTTCCTTAGGTGTTCAGTTGGTTTTACAGAGCCAGGTTGGCTGTGTCTTTACATTCATGTGTAGTTGCTATAGCTTGTCAGTGCTCATCTGCAACAAATTGGTAATCCTTTCAGCTCCCTACCCCAAATATTTTGCTTCCATGTGGGAATATAGTTTAGGGGAAGGAATATGGGGATGAGGAGTTAGCTAATACTTGGGATTCTGTTCTGGTTTTGCCTTTATCTTATTTGATCCCAGACAAGTTACCTACTGCTCTGGTTACCTACTTTTACAAGTTACAAGTTTTACAAGTTACCTACTTTTCTGTTTTTCTCTCAGTTACAGATATAAAATCCTGTTCCTTTTTGTTATCCTCATAGGATTATCAAGAGAATGAAAACAAAATGAAAAAATAGTTAATACTCTGTCACATACTTTGTACATATGGAAGTTAACTCATTTCATATTCACCTTTTTTCCTCTTGCATCAGTATAAAATATTTTCTTAGACTTAATCTAGATAAATTATGCTTATTGATTTTTACTTAAAAAGGAATTTGCCATATGTCAAATCTGAGTGTTACATTATAGTTACTCAACATTTCTTGTTAAAAAGGAGTAATCTGTTGTTTTGCCAAGCCTTTTAAATTCTTGAAAATTAATACCTCCCTCCTAAAAAAAAAAAACAAGAAATATCCATAGTAAAAAGACCTATTTCCTAAATCTTTTGGATTATTGAGAAGTTAAAAACACTTCTTATTTGCATAGTATTTCATGACTAGAGGAAAATGACACTACATCCTAAATTTATGCAAGATGATCAGTGGTATTTTTGAGGGATTTTGTTTGTGTCCTCTAATGACTATTTCTACTTTGCATCACTCCCCTTTCTTTTATGGACATTGAGATAATTTTTTAATAGAATAGTTCTTACCTCATTTATCGATTATTGTCACTTAATGAAAATAAGTGACAAAATTTCTATAAGCCTTAAAGAACAAAACCGAGAATTTTAAAAATAGAACTTAGAGCCTGAATCTATAATTTAGATTATAAGGATAAAACTTGATTTATCAAATTGAGTTATCTCTGGGAGGAGAAAGGAACAAAGGGAATTTCAGCCCCTTAAAGTTTTGCTATATATGTGTGAATATAAATACATACACATACTGAACAGAATGACAAAATGTGAACAAATTTGGAGATAGTCACATGGATGTTTGTTACATTGTGTCTGTACCTTTCTGGGATATAGAAGTTATATAAATAATTACAATCTGTTACATATGGTATGTGTATATTCATGCTAGTAGGGTCTTAAATAAGAAAGTTGTTCATTCTGGTACAGAGTTTCAAGAAACGCTTATGGGGGTGGGGTGGGGGTAGGGGTAGGGTAGGCTGCTATTTGAACTGGACCATCAACAAAAATGCTTTTTTTGTTCTCTTGTCTTGTAAATACTTTGAGTAAATGATGTGTCCTACTAGTGTGCACTTTTGGAAACTACTACTCCTATGAAACTGTGGAAATTAACTTAGAATCTAGGTCTTAGAAGAATACACTCCTTAAGTGTATTACTAGCTCTTCTGTAGCAACAAAGTTGTTGCTGTTTGTAATTGGTTTGTAAATATGTTAACTAAATGGGTATAGTTATACCAAAATCTTATTATCCCTAAACCATGAAATTACAGTTTTCTTATTTAAATTTTTCCTGAAGTTACTTAAATAATACTTATTTAAGTATTATTAAAATACTTAGGTATTGTTATTAGTATTGATATCTAGTTATAAAAGGAAAATGTCTCCAAATAGATGTCTTTTGTGTTTATACTTCCCATTTTGACTCAGAACATTTTGATTCCATGTTTATGAATACATGTATAATTTTGTAAACAGTAACAAATTTTTGTTGAGTATCATGACTTCAAATTCCATATTACCAGCATATTCTTAAGTCAGTATTTTTCATAATTTGGTTAATTTTTCATTCAATTGTATAAAAATTTATCTAGTTCACAGTTAATTATTTTTGTGCACATTGCTCAATTGCTAATATTTGACTTGTTGGTTACGTTGAAAGACTCATAACATTTTACCATTTGCAGCTTTTCTTTTTGTGAATATTTTTCTGTAACCATTTAGTTCTCCAGATTTAAATTTCTCTGATTTAAATTTTGTGTATTTAAATTTTAGCGGGATTTCCTATCAGTTTTAAGAATAAATATTTTCTGTGTTCAGTTTTTGTCCTTAATATAAGTTTTATTTTAGACCAGTTATTTTTACCTACTACATTGGTCCTCGGTTGATCACAAAAATGTGATCTTCAGTTTTTTTGTCCACAGTATTTTTAGCTTTTGGTTTAATATTGTACTACCATTCATTCAAGACAGAATAAAAACAAAATGTAGTAGCAATAAAAACTGATAGAATGATCTATGTGCGGTGGAGCACACCTGTAGTCCCAGCTTTGGGAGGCCGAGGCCAGGGATAGCTTGAGTTTGCAGGTTCGAGACTACCCCAGGCAACATAGCGAGACCTAGTCTCTAAAAATAGCTGGGGCCGGGCGCAGTGGCTCGCACCTTTAATCCCAGCTTTGGGAGGCCAAGGCTAGAATCTCTTGAGTTCGTGGGTTCAAGACTACCCCAGGCAACATAGTGAGATCTAGTCTCAAAAAACAGCCAGGTGTGGTGCCTGTAAACCCAGCTACCTGGGAGGCTGAGAATCGCTTGAGTTTGCGGGATCAGGACTACCCTGGGCAACATAGTGAGACCTTGTCTCAAAAAATAAATAAATAAGTGTAAATAAACAGATAAGTAAATAATAGCCAGGTGTGGTATTGCATGCCTGTAATCCCAGCTGCCTGGGAGGCTGAGGCTAAGGGTCATTTGAGTCTGTGGGTTTGGGACTAGAAAGACCTAGTCTCAGAAAAATAAATAAAACTAATAAAATGTAGTAGCAACCAAACCAGTGCTTTGGTTGGATAAATACTTGGAGCTTGAGGATGTACTCAGTGGTGAATATATAATTTATTAACCTTCCTGATCAGTGTATCTTCACTTTGTTTCAACTTGTAGGCAGCACTACAGAAACAGCAAGAAGTAGCAGTAACTGGGTCATCTTTGCCTGTATCATCAAAAGTGAATGCAACTGTACCAAGTGATGTGATGTCGGTTAATGGACAGGCCAAAACCCACAATGACAGCTCTGAAAAGGAACTTGAACCAGAAACTGCAGAAGAAGTCCTAGAAAATGGACCAAAGGGTATGGTTTGGCTTGTGTATTCATCCACTTGTCAGATCAAAAGCAGAAGTTATGTAGTTAACAAGATTTAGGGTAGTTACATATTTGTGAGAGTTGAACACTTGTTCATTCTTTTTCTTTAGTCTGACACTGGTGCTCCTGGTGACTATAAAGTAATACAAACGAACAAATCAGGTGTTTAAGGTACTTTGGATTGACATGTTCATATATATATTTATATACATACACACAAACATGCATGTATGTGGTTTATAGATATGTAACAAACTGCCCAAATTAAGTAGCTTAAAAATAACAGACATCAATCATCTCACATGATATTTGTGGCCCAGAATTCAGGAGAAGTTCCAGCTGAGTAGTGGTGAATCTGGTCTCTTATAAAGTTGTAGTCACAATGTTGAGTGGAGCTTCATAATGTGAAGACTTGACTGAGATGAAAGGATCTGCTTTCAAGATGGTTCCCTCCCATGGATGCAAGTTGCATTGTCAGCAGGGGGTCTCAATTACTTGACCTGCAAAAAACCTTTATGGAAGGCTTGTGTGAGTATCCTCAGTATGTAACGTAACGAGGCTGTGTGTACAGTGGCTGACTTCTCCAGAATACATGAACCAAAAGAGAGCAGCATTGAAAGTGGCAGTGCCTTAGGTGTTCTAACTTTGAAAGTAATACATAAGCACCTACAATACTTTCTTTTGGTCACACATACTGATCCTAATAATGCTCTGTGGGTGATAACTCACAAGTACGTGAATATACCCAGAGATGAAGATCACTGGGGACCATCTTGGAAGCTGACTGCCATGTATCATAATTTAAAAAAAGGGGGGAGTTGCTGTATTACTCTGAAGATAATAGACCTTTCAAATATCTGCTAGCTTTTCTTGGGACAGTTTATTCATTCAACAATTAGAGATTTTCTTGAATGTGAGGGTATAATATTCAGGGAAATTAATACACATATGATGTAAATTGAACCTGTAGTTAAGTAATGTAATTGTGGCATGATATGTTAGTGAGAGCAAGTAACATGGGGGATCTGAACTACTCAGAGAAATCACCAAAGGCTTTATTTAGTATATGTGCTGCCGAAGCGAGCACTTACCAAAGGCTTTAATGGGATGGGACAATTGAACTGAGAGCAAGAGTTAACTAAATAAGAAGGAGAAGAAAAGCTTGTCATTGACAGTGATCAGAAATGGTGGTGTGATTCAGATTTCAGAAGTCTTCCTTTTTAAAACAACAGAAAAAAACCTTCAGAAAAGACCTTAGAGTTCCTTGGTTTACCCTTCTTTTTCCCCCTCCTAATAAGTAAGTTAACTGGTATTTTCAAATAAATATTTTGTCAGAAGCTAACTGGGAAACCTATTGAATAGTCCAGGAATATTATATTATTATTCAGTAGGTAAGACTTCACCATTTTTACTAGTGGTTCTACTCCTTTCTGAATGTGTCCCTTTCTTTAGAGTAGCCCCTAAAACTTTGGAATACTTAGAGATGAGGATTATTGATATTACTGGTTTTTTGGTGGTAGTACTTTTTTTTTTTTTTTTTAATTAAAGTACCAGAAATAGCTGAACACGGTGGCACGTGCCTATAAGCGGCAGCCTAGGAAGCCACAGCGGGGACCAGGGATTGCGGTTCAAGTTCCACCCGGGGCAATGTAGTGAGACCTAGTTCCAAAAAAACTAGCTGGGCGTGGTAGCGCACACCTGTAATCCCGGCTACCTTGGAAGCTGAGGCTGGGGATTACTTAAGTGTGGTACCCTGGGCAATGTGAGCCTGCGGTTCTACAGGCAAAAATAGCGAGACCTAGTCTCAAAAAAAAAAAAAGCAGAAGTGTAACTTAAGGTCAGTAGTCAATACAGGTCCAGTTATAGAGAACCTGACACACTAAAACACTGAGGAAGTAGGATTGGTCTAACCCTACTGAGAAGCTATTTGTCAAAGTTCAATCAGTAATACTGGGCATCTGATGAAATTCAAAAGGAACAGAGTAAAGATTTTAAGAACACTCAGTAACAAAAAGCAGTCAGATAAATCAAGGAGAAGTTTAGTTACCTGCCTCTTTGACTCTCCTTGATCACCCTTTGAGCATATAAAATTCTCAAAGATCACAGAGCGCTTCTTCCTTCCTGCTCTACTTTCTTCTCCTTTCTTTTCTTTTTCTTGAACAGTGAAGACTTTCACCTGAGAGACAAAAGTCAAGGCCCAGCTTCCTCTGTCCATATTCAGAAGTGAATTTATTTCCTACATCAAGTTTTCTCTCTCTTTTTAGAATGTTTCCTAATTCCAAGTAGGAAGTTTCCAGGAGCATTCTTAAACACTATATGTAGTTAGAGTGATGAAAAAATTACTTGTAAGATTTGAATGCACTTGGTACCTGAAGTTGTTTGATGCCCTCTAAGTACTCCTGACATTGTTAAATATAGTGATTTGTGGGGAACTTGCTTGGAAAGATTTTTTTATTACTGAGGCCTCAATCCAAGGTAGAACAATATTACAGTGGGTACCTAAGTGTAGCTGGACCAAGGGTCGTAGGCAAATGTAGCTGCCTGCAAGTGAAGGCCCATCTTCTCCAGCTTTTATAATTCCTGTTGGTTTTAGAATCTCTTCCAGTAATAGCAGCACCATCCATGTGGACACGACCCCAGATCAAAGACTTCAAAGAGAAGATTCGGCAGGATGCAGATTCCGTGATTACAGTAGGCCGTGGAGAAGTCGTCACTGTTCGAGTACCCACCCATGAAGAAGGATCTTATCTCTTTTGGGAATTTGCTACAGACAATTATGACATTGGGTTTGGGGTATATTTTGAATGGACAGATTCTCCAAACACTGCTGTCAGCGTGCATGTCAGTGAGTCCAGTGATGATGACGAGGAGGAAGAAGGTAGATCCATTTGTCCGTATTTGGTAGCTGCTGGGTTGTGTGTTGGCAGAAGTGTTAGTGGTTCAGATGTTATCTAGTCTTTTGGTTCCTGATGAACACTTCATGAACAGGGCTCATTCTATTAAGTAGTGGAACTTGGACTTTAAAAAAAACAGGTTATGAGAGAGGCCAGTTCCTTGTAAGAAAGGAGTATGGCCCTGTTATGAAATTTTTTTTTTTTTTGAGAACAGAGAAGGTCTGTTTGACAATTGGTTATTTTACTGCTTTCTCAATACTATTTACTTCTAGCCTTGGATATAGAAAAGCTAAATGTGAACTTATTTTGAAAATTTTTAAAGAAGCCAGCAAGAAATTCTGCCAACATTAAGTTTTCTATTTCGGATACTAGCTTTTTAGGTTGTTAACTCAGAAATTTCATAATGTAAATACAGAAACTCACCAGAATGCCTGAAAACAATTTTCAGTTTCTCTTTCCGTTGGAAATTCCTGCTTTACTAAAGTGAACCTTTTCTTTGACTAACCTGACAAAATTGGATATTTCCAAGAATAGTCTGAACTGTCTTGGACTAGGAAGTAGGTTATAAAATTGACTGGTTATTTATTGAGAAAGGCTGTTTTCTTAATTTTGTTACCCAGAAAACTTAGAAATTGGCATTTTTACACAGACAGTGGTAAACTCTTAAATGTTTGTTTACTTGATGTGATACGGAAGCAGTGTCCTGACTATAAGGATTGAAGAGCACTTTATCAGTTCTTGAAACTAACTAGATTTTCAGATTATTTATAACAGATTACCAGTTCTTGAAGTTGGTTAGTAATATTGTTTCACAAAGATTATATTACAATAATTTTAAAGAAGCAGTGATTGCAGTCCATGGAGGGAAACAAAAAGTTCAATCAGTTTTCGAGGTCTGCAGTTTTGTCATAGCCCCTCACCATGCCACACTCTGCACCTTTCAGGTCATGTATGGAAACACACAGGCCCCTGTCATTTAGAAGCTGCTTTGTCTTACATGGTATTTTGTTTTCAGCTCTTTATTTCTGAGCACTTCCAGCAAGGGTAAAATATTGCCCGTAGATACTGCTAATTGAACCAGAAAGAAAATATACAAGCATGAAAAATGACAAGAAGTGAGAGAGAGGCCTGAGTAGATTGTAGTGCAGGTGCTGCTGTCCTTGCCCTAATTGTCCTTCAGCAACATCAGGACTGGTTTACGCCCTGTTTTGATCTTTCTGATGTGTCATTTAAAGGCTCATTAAAATCAGGCTGTTTGCAAGTGTCTGATAAGGAAAGTCTTCTCTGTATATGTGCAGAGTACCAGCTTATAAGTGCTTTGTTAACAATGTAGAAGAGGCTGGGTGTGGCGGCGTCCATTTATAATCCAAGTGCTGGGTTCACTGGTTTGAGACTACCCCAGGCAACATAGCAAGACATCGTCTGAAAAAGCAGCTGGGCGCTGTGACAGGTGCCTGTAATCCCAGCCACCTGGGAGGCTGAGGCTGGGAATCGCTCCAGTCTGCAGGATCAAGACTACCCTGGGCAACATAGTGAGACCTAGTCTTAAAAAAAAAATGCATATATATATATATATATATATATATATATATATATATATATATATATATATATATATATATATAAATTCTCTGTTCAGAAATTTCCTGGTTTACCTGCTAGAGATTTTCTGAAAGGAGTTTATTTCCTTGATTTGGGTTTTTGGTGTTGGGAAGAATACTGGAGAAAAGGACCAGGATCCATTACCTGTACAGAGGAGAAAAACCTTAACCTTTGCTCTACTATAATGTCCCTCAAATGAAAAATGTCACTTCCTGAAAATAAAATGCTATGCAACTAAAAGTAATCCTTTAAAGTTTCTATTAGGTCAGGCACGGTTACACGTGCCTTTAACCCCACCCTAAGAAGGGAGACCAAGACTAGGAACCCCTTGAGTCTGCAGATTTGAGACCTGTCTGGGGCAACATAGCGAGACCTAGTCTCAAAAAATAGCAGGGCGTGGTAGCATGTGCCTATAATTCCAGATACCTGGGAGACTGAGGCTGGGGATCGCTTGAGTCCGTGGTACCCCGGGCAACATAGCGAGACCTAGTCTCAAAAAAAAAAAGCTATTAACAGCAACAGTAGTGAAGATTTATTGCACCCAAGAATTATTTACTTGATATAAACATAACTTTCTCTCGTTTGAAGAGAAGCTGCACTTGTCCATATGCTGTTTGCTTCCTTATGGAAGCTGCTGTGCACCATGTCTTACCCATAATTTGTTATATGTGGTGTCCTCTTAGTTCAGTTTAATAGGAAAAAAAAAAGGAACTTGGTTTCATACTATGGTTTTTCATCACCAGATGTTGGAAAATAACAGGAGTTTGTTGTCTCTGAAGAAACGTGGTGGTAATCCAGCCCTCTACTCTATCCACTTTCTTTTATTATTCCTAGACCCCAAATATTTGTATTGATGAAAGGTGCATTGTTCAGCTATCCTAATAACCTTTAGTTTTATAGATTTTGAACAGATTTTGGACCTTGAATTAATGGATCAATAATCTATTTCATGGGTAGTCTTAAAGGCAGTAGTATGCATTTTGAATGGTGCTTTAGTTTTCATTTACTAATGAAATTTTTAATACTGCTGTGATAAAGGAAGTTTAATTAGGGCCTATTTAAAAGTGTCATTTCTTAAAAAGAATTTTGATTCTAGAATAGTTTTAGATTTACAGGAAAATCACAGAGATGATACCCAATTTCCCCCATTAACATCTTCAACTATACACTATATGTTCCTTATAACTGTGAGCATTGATAACATTATTATAAAATTTTGTTTTAGATTTCCTTAGTTCCAAAGATTCCATTCAGGATCCCCCATTACAGTTATGTCCCCTTAAACTCCTTTACATGGTGAGAGTTTCTCAGACTTCTTTAAAGTCTTGAGTGGAGCCATTGCCAATCTTAATTCCGGTTGCCAAAATTCACTGTTATATTATAAACCTGAAAGTCTCATGGTTTATGTTATACCTCAATCTGTTTTTCTTGAGCCTGTTTGCTTTGTTAAACTGAGATTTTGTTTAAGCTGGTTCACAAGTGTCTCATTGCTGTAGGTTTTCAGGGGTATTTTTTTTTCTAATCTCTTATAGTTCAAAAAACTTTTAAATGAGGCAAACGGAATGAGTTCACTTTTTGTCATTGGGGTCTTCCTGGGTTACATAGCTACCAGCAGATACTCACAGCTGTGCTCTCAGGACCCACACAGTTCTTAGTATATAGCAGTTACTCAGGTGAAGGAAGAAATGAACAAACCAACAAAGAAATGAACCAGAACATGCTTGTGTACTCACAGGTTTTAGAGTTCTATCAATTTCTCAAAGAGGATAGAGTTTAAATGTTTGATGCAAATGTGATTTTCTCAAATCTGTTCACTGACTTTTCTGTTCTTTCTCACAGAAAACATCAGTGAAGATAAAGCCAAAAAGAATGCCAACAAGCCTCTGCTGGATGAGATTGTACCTGTGTACCGACGGGACTGTCATGAGGAAGTATATGCTGGCAGCCACCAATATCCAGGGAGAGGAGTCTATCTCCTTAAATTTGATAACTCCTACTCTTTGTGGAGGTCAAAATCAGTCTACTACAGAGTCTATTATACTAGATAAAGATATTGTTACAGTGTCTGGAGTCTAGGGTTGGGCAGAAGATGGCATTTAATTTGGAAATATCTTTTGACTTCTCTGGAGTGTTGCAGTCTATGTCTACCAGTTGATTTTGGTCTGATGGTTTGTGAACTCTTGTTGGGAGTCAGGATTTCCTTAAGACTCTTTCACATTAATACTTTGGGGTTAAAGGGATTCCTCAGATTCATCCAGCCTTTGGGTGCTGACCATCAGAGTCACTAGTGGATGCTGAAGTTATGTGAGCTATGTTAAATTTTTTAAGTCTCCAAAATAAAATATCCCAACCTTGATCCCACTTGGCTAATGGTTAGTCCGTTGCTGCCTGTTTCATGTGTTTTATGAAAACCATAGTTGCAGTGCCCTCTAATTTGAAATCTTTATGTTAATAGAATACATGAGGTTCAACTGACTTTGAAGGTCAACATTTTTAAAAATTTGAAAACCTCACAGATTATAATAGAAAAAGAATTTGCCTCGTTTTAGTCTTCTTCTGATTGACCCAGATTGGTTTTGCTTTGGGAGCAGCTGTTTAGAGTTACATTGCAGGGAACTATTTTCTGAGATAACCTTGTAATAGAATGTTCAATTCTAATTGATAACTGAAATATTAAGATATAAGAACACTTCAAACATCATCTTAGTAAGCCAAACCTCCACAAACTCTGAATCCCTTTCATTTGGTATTCATACAGTCAGTAACAAAGGAAATTTAATTCATTTTTGTCTTGATTTGGCCTTGAGCATCTCAAATTGAAACTTTTCTACACAAGTAGGTGATGAGTTTTGTAAATTCAAATTGACACCTATCGAATTAAAAATGTAAAATCATTTAAATACAATCCTATGTATGAGGAAGAACCTTGCACCAATGTGGAAATCACTGCCGGAGACAGTTCATTTTCTTTTAATTTGTTACTTTTTAGGCACAAATCCTATGTGATTCCAGTTTGGAATTACTAGTAAGAATTGGAAATGCATATGCCCATGCTTAAATTTTTTATAGCTTTAATCTGTATTATGTCTTTATTAATGGAAAGAGGTGCATCTTTGTTTTCCTTATGAAAGCAAATGTGGATTAATTGCCTCAAGTTTGTGATTGATTAGTCTAGAGATTTTTGTTTTCAGAAGGAAGGATATTATAGGTAGAAAAGGACAAAGATGGCAATATACATGTAATATTGTTGTTAAACATATTGTTACTGAAATACTTAGATTTTTAAAATTTCAAATCATAAGTCACTTCTTGCAGGGGGGTTTCAAACATTTAGCTGCAGTATATACAGTTCACTACATAGGGCTATTTGTTTTTTGTGTACTACATTTTCTGTTTTTAATACCTGGTTTTATGCATATCTAACTGTTCTCTTTGGTTGTTCAGAAACTGGATTATTTTCTCCCAAGCAGTGTAGAATTTGTGTTTTTAATTTTAATTCAATAGTCTTAGCTCATAGGTGTCCGTACTGTTACATCTAGAACATCTGTCAGGCTGTTCATTAGCTCTCATATATATGGTATAGAAACCATGGGATTAGGCACTTCTTGGCTTTTTTTTTTTTTTTATGAAAAAATACTGTATTTAAAATGTAAAATAAACTTTTAAAAAGCAGGCACTAATATATATTTCTTCCAGCCTTTGATTACAGATTTGTCCTCGCATATGTTAAGATGAATTATCTTCTGAAAATATCATTGTTTTTGGGAGCAGTATATGTTACTTTACACAGCAGTGGTTCCTGTCATGTGTTTATGTCAGAATATTTTTGGTTTTAAACTTTTTTATTGTCTTTGGCTATTGATTAGTACAGTACAAGTGCGATTTCAAACAGATCTTGAAAATAATATATTTAATCAATTAAAATGTTTATCTGTAATTTGTTGACGTTTCATTAATGTAGTCACTGAAGTACTCTATATTTCTTCATTTGGGTTAGCACTAGAAGAAATGTCTTAAATGATCTTTTCTGTTTTAAAAAATTAAATATTTCTGGCTGATTATTTAGTTTTTACTGTGAATTTCCCTAGTGAGTTAAAATAGACTTTAAAATGTTCAGACTTTGATGGAAAGGAAAGCATTGATTTTTCTTATTGAAAGTGACTAATTATAAAATTAATTCCCCCATTCAACCATGTGTGTAGCATGTTCTGTGAAGCACATGGGGAATCCTTTAAAATAGCTACTAATGTATGGCACCTGCAAAGCAGCCAATGAGGGAGTGACTATCAGTGTGATGTGAAGTGCCAGGAAC
The DNA here is from genome assembly GCA_004024945.1 of Uropsilus gracilis. Taxonomy (NCBI): domain Eukaryota; kingdom Metazoa; phylum Chordata; class Mammalia; order Eulipotyphla; family Talpidae; genus Uropsilus; species Uropsilus gracilis. The sequence continues at coordinate 13,861 of PVHY01014515.1, read as the reverse complement.
TTCTGAAAATTACCACACTAAAATGCAGTCATTTGGACATTAAATTTTTTTTTTTTTTTTAATCTTTTGAAATTTGGGGACATGGGATTTGGTTGTCATCTTGATTTTTCTGCTATGTCGAGGTACCAGAGAACAATTAAGGAGAGCTGTGGGTGTGTGAGAACATCTTCAAAACATGCTGCATAGTCTTGGCTGTCTGACTTAAAGAGAAGCAACCATTTCAGAATAATAGATTGCTAGTAATTTCTTGGGACTTAAGTGCAGAAGTCTGACCAAAGCCTTCTTTGTGTCTGACCCAGCCTTTTCTCTTTTCAGTGGTTCCCTCAGCATCCTAAAATTATGTGCATATGTATCTGTCAAGCAGAGAAGTCTTCATTCCATTCACTAACTTTTCAACATTGTATGACTCTGTACTGGATCTTCATCTCACATGTATTTGCCTAAGGTTCTCCAACTTTCTTATTTCAGGGCATTTAAGACCAAGTTGATTCTTTGAATTTATTGCCATTATTTCAGCTGCTTATTGTTTTGTTTTACTTGCTTTGTAACTAGTTCTATTTTTATTAATATACCACTTTTAAGATGTAATTTGATTAGGATAATTCAATAATTGGAGATTCTTTTTTCTAGAATTGACATTGGCATTCAGACTCAGGTTGTCAAACATAGGCTAAAAGTAAAAATTGGAGTGGTAAGTCATCTCTTGTAGCTGTAATGAAAGCTTATGTGTGATTGCTCAGCTTGCTGTTAACTGGTGACTTGTGAGTCTTATTTCTGAAGACAGCAAGTATAGATTCAGTCACAAATGCTGATTTTCTTAATGTTTCTCTAATGGCATACCTATACAATTACAACAGTTACTACCTTATTCCAAGGTCATTAAATATCTTCCATTGGAGGTAACATAACTTTAACTGGGGCAGGGAAGGGGTATAATAAGATAAAAAAGTGTAGTAAGCATATCTTTATAAGGTCTACATTATGCAGCTCTTAAAAATCCCAGGTCATGTTTTGGAGAGCTTTTCTGTTAGTGTAGGTCTAGTGTGTTTTTTTGGTTCTGCTGTGTATTCTGCTATAGAGTGACTCTTTAACCTTTTTTCTGTTATTGAACATTTTTTCTTGTAAGCTATGTTACAGTGAACTCCCTATTACATGTCTTTCTGCAAGTCTATCATTTTTTTAATGAGTAGATACTAAGATAGAAAATTGCTGGGTCATGGACCCTGACACTCCATCAGTAGTGTATGAGAATACTCCTTTTTCTCTTATCAACATTTGGTATTATTAGACTTGAATGCTGGTTGCTCTAATGGACAAAACTGAAGTTTCATTTTAATGCATTTCCTTGATAACGATTAAGATTAATCGCACCGGGCATGGTGACACATGCCTGTAAGCGGCAGCCTAAGAAGCTGCAGTGGGGACAGGAATCAAGGTTCGATTCCCACCAGGGGCAACATAGCAAGACCTAGTTCCAGAAAAATATCTGGGTGTGATGGTGCACGCCTGTAATCCCAGCTACCTAGGAAGCTGAGGCTGGGGATTGAGTCTGTGGTACCCTGGGCAACGTGAGCCTGCAGTTCCACAGGCAAAAATAGTGAGACTAGTCTCAAAAAAAAAAAAAGAAAGCATCACTTTTATTGGTCTTTTGTATTTCCTATAAATTGCCCATTTGTGTCTTTTACCCATTTTCAACTGGGTGATTTTTTAAAAAATATTAATTTATTAATTTATTAGTATTTGAAAATACAGTTTATGTGCTAACTATACACCCCCAGTTTATTGTTTGTTAATTTAGCTTAGTAGCAGAAAGAGAATGTGTGTGTGTGTGTGTGTGTGTGTTTATAGATGTTGTAGACTCTTGTTGGTTTTATCCAGTTTTTTCCTTTATGACATTTGCTTATTTTCGCATAAATGAATCTGTTTCTGAACTTTTCTGTTCATTTGTTTGACCATTTGTGGTTAATACTATATTTTAAATTACTATATTATTATATAGTATATTACTATATTAATACTATATTATATAATAGATATTACTATATTTATTATTATGATATATATAAAATATATTTTGATAGAAGGCAAATCTCCCTTTTGATACTCTTTCTTGGCTATGTTTGCACCTTTATTCTGTATGAATTTTATCATTAGGTTATTGTATTTAATAGAAAAGTTTAGTGGCATTTGCATTGAATTTATATTTAATTGGTGGAGGTTTGGCCACGAATTTTTAACATGAACTTGGATTGTTTTTATAATACTGATAGTTCTTTAATGGATATGCTGACCCTTAAGTGACCTCTTCTGCCATTAGCTAGAATACTGGCTACTCTCAGATGAGAGACTGAAAAATAGTTTGCTCTCAGGTATAGGCCAAAGGAGGCATGTTGTTGAAAATCCTAAGTTGCTTCAATTTTTTTGTTCCCCCATCCAAAAGGATGGCATTATTTTTGTATGCATGATTCGAAACAGGCTTACCAGATTCACTTCCCTGGTTTAACTAGGGTAGGTGGGTAGAAAACAGGTACAGTGCCAGATATGAAAAGATAATCCTTATTTCTCTTTGTTTACAACTAAGTACTTAGTTACATGGTACTTGCCTAGGGGTAATATCTGCAGATAAACACACATATACCAGTCAAAATTCAAAAAGGTTGAGTGTCTCTTAGAATGGATTGTAGTAAACAGCAGGTAATAATTTAAAAATACGTAACTTTATTTTTCCCCTTTTATAAAGGTCATACACATTGTAGAAAATTTGAAAGTGCACATAGATGAAAAGAATAAAAAAATAAGCCAAGTGCAGTGGCATGCGCCTGTAATCCCAGCTATCTGGAAGGCTGAGGCTTGGGATCACTTGAGTCCATAACCTAGTGTCTTAAAGATGAATAAATAGCCAGGCATGGTGGCTCGTGCCTGTAAGCTTCAGCCGATGAAGCGGCTGGGCCTAGGGATCATGGTTCGAGTTCTGCTCAGGACAACATAGCAAGACCTAGTCCCAAAAAATTGCTGGGCATGGTGGCACACGCCTGTAATCCCAGCTGGGAAACTGAGGCTGGGATTGCTTGAGTCTGGTACCACAGGCAATGGGAGCCTGCAGTTCTGTGGGCAAAAAAAAAAGCAAAATCTAGTCTCAAAAATAAACAAATAAAATAAAAATATAGCTACCAATAAGAGATCATAGTTCTTTGGGAACTTCCATTCTTGTCTTTCCCCCTAATATTTATTCCGATCCAGTCCTAGCAGAATGGTACAGCACATAATGAGCACTCATGTCCCCACCACCCACTTGGTCACATTTGCCTTATTTGCTTCAGATTTGTCTAAATAAAACATTAATGAAGGATTTTGAACCATGTGTATCTTTTCCTGATTACCATTCCTTTTTTTTTTTTTTTCCCGTTTTTTTTTTTTTTTTTTTTTTTTTTTTTTAAGAGACTAGATTTTGCTATGTTGCCCAGGGTAGTCTCAAACCCAAGGACTCAAGCAATTCCTAGCCTCAGCCTCCTAAGGCTGGAATTAAAGGCACACGCCACAGCGCCTGGCTCTGGTTATCATTCTTTTTTCTTCCTCCCAAAGATGATTCTTCTGATTTTGATGTTTATGTTTTCACATGGTAGAAAAAGGAAATAGGACTTGTAAAATGCCTTGTATAAAGTGCTATCATTTAGCAATGTTTTTCTTATCTACATGACTTTTGATGGTTATTTTCATATAACTCTCAGTGATGCATCACATGGATACTATAGAAAACCATGTAGTCATTCTCCTGCTGTTGACTATTGTAGGTTTTTTCCTCAGGTTTCCTCCATTCTAGACATTCTTGTATGTGTCTGCTTAACCTTAACCAAGGGTTTCTGTAGTGTACATACCAAGAATACATACCAAGAAATAGAACTGTAAGTCCTAAACTATGTAGCTCTTAAGCAATGCTAAGTACTGTAGTATTACTGTTCAGAGGGCCATGCCAATTCAGATTCCCCAAAGCAATTTACAAGTGTTCTGTATTCTATGTCTTTGCCCAAGTTGTCAGGCTATAATTTTATCAATTTTCTAGGCATAAAACAGATGAGAATCTGGTTTAGTTTGTAGTTCCTTATGAGCTGGTCAGGATAAGGTTTTCTCACTTTACGGGCCTGTGAATTGCTTTTTTATAGCCCATAATTTGTTGACTTGTGAAAGTACTTTAAATATTCTTGGTACTGCAATTTTGGTTACATGTTTCACTGATATTAGTGCCATGCTTTGGGTTGTCTTTTTACTTTGATTATAATTTAGAAAGTTTAATTATTATTTAGAAGGTTTTTAAAAATTACTGAACTTTCTTGGTGTATGTTTTCCATATTTTTAAGAAATTTTCCCCATTCCTGATTATGTCTTGGTTTTCTGATATGTTTTGGTTTTAATCTTAAATACACCTAAAATTTCTTTTTAATGTGAGGTAGGAATCTGAAATTACTACACCATATATAGATGGTGTTCATGGAGTTCAGTCTGTAGTTAAATTGTGAAGTTTTGCTTATTTCTCCCCTTTTTTGTGTCAGTTGTGTTTCGATGTCTTTTATTATGTAATGTATTCTTCATCCCTAAATTACATTTATTTTTCTGAAGTCTTTTTCATCTGTTATAAATATCACCACTCCAACCCTTGCTTTATGACTAAGTTTACATGTTAAATCTTAGTCCATCTTTTTTACTTTTAACTTCTTTGTATTAACAGTGGATTTCTTGCTAACAAGTGTTTTTAAAAATCTGTCTTAACAGTTTTTTGCTTTAATTTGTATTTATTATAATTATTGATGTTTATTTTCTCTTTGTCCCATCAGTTCTTCATATAATTCCATCTTTCATTGCTTTCTTTTGAGTTGAGTTTTTTGGTTTTTTTTTGAGAGACAAGGTTCCGCTATTTTTGCCCATGGAACCATAGGCTCTCGTTGCCCGGGGTACCACAGACTCAAGCAATTCCCAACTTCAGCTTCCCAGGTAGCTGGGCTTACAGGCACGCGCCACCACACCCAGCTATTTTTTTGGAACTAGGTCTTGCTACAGGCCCCAGGCGGGACTCGAACCGCAATCCCTAGCCCCAGCCGCTTCATAGGCTGAAGCTTACAGGCACGAGCCACCGTGCCCAGCCTGAGTTGAGTATTTTTTTATGATTTTTCTTTTTTGAGACTAGGTCTTGCTATTTTTGCCCGGGGTATCACAAACTCAAGCAATCCCCAGCCTCAGCTTCCCAGGTAGCTGGGATTACAGGCGTGCGCCACCACGCCCAGCTATTTTTTTAGGACTAAGTCTCACTTAACATGCCCCTAACAGGACTCAAACCATGATCCTTGACCTCAGCCATGGCTTCCTAGGCTGCCACCTACAGGCATGCACTACCATGCCAGGCCTTATGATTCCATTTTATACTGTTAACTTTTGTTGTTTATAGCTTTTTTTTTTTTTTTTTTGGGTGCTTGTGCTGGGGTTTACAACATGTACCTTTAATATATTTCAGCCAGCCTTCAAGAATATTATAGCATGTGAGGCTGGGCACGGTGGCTCGTGCTTGTAAGCTTCAGCCTATGAAGCGGCCAGGGCTAGGGATCGCGGTTCGAGTCCCGCCTGGGGCCTGTAGCGAGACCTAGTTCCAAAAAAAATAGCTGGGTGTGGCGCGCGCCTATAATCTCAGCTACCTGGGAAGCTGAGGCTGGGGATTGCTTGAGTCTGTGGTACCCCAGGCAACGAGAGCCTGCGGTTCCACAGGCAATAATAGGAAGACCTAGTCTCAAAAAAAAAAAAAAAAAGAATATTATAGCATGTGACATGCAGTGTAAGAACAATCCAACAGCATACTGCCATTTCCTTCATGGTTTAATGGATTGTTGCCTCATGGAGGCAAGAGGGTTTGCTTCTTTTGCCCAAGCAGCATTAAGGTCTTCACTTCAGAGGACAGAAGGGGTAGGTAAAAGCAGGTGAGTTTTCACACTTGTTACCTCGGAGTAGCCACCAGGTCCATCACTCCTGCACCTCTGCTGCTCAGGGTGCTTCTCCAGCTCTCCCTGTAACTTTGGAAGCCTTGCCTAGAAAAGAGCTTGTAGTAAATCTTCATTCCCAGGTCTTCATCTCTGTTATCAGAATTGATGAGCATTGAAAGCGAGCATGGTGGCTTGTGCCTGTAAGCTTCAGCCTATGAAGCGGCTGGGGCTAGGGATCATGGTTCAAGTCCTGCTCGGGACAACACAGCAAGACCTAGTCCCAAAAAATAGCTGGGTGTGGTGGCGCACACCTGTAATCCCAGCTACCTGGGAAGCTGAGGCTGGGGATTGCTTGAGTCTGTGGTACCCCGGACAACGTGAGCCGGTTCCACGGGCAAAATAGCGAGACCTAATCTCAAAAAAAAAAATTGATGAGCATTGAAAACATGGCAGTTATACAAATCTGGTGACAGATTGAGATTTTAAGTTTACATTTATTGTGGTAAAATGTATGTAACAAAATTAATTGTTTTTTAAGTGTACTATTCAGTGGCATTAAGTCCATCCACATGTCGTGTGATCACCAACAATATCCTCCCCTGGAATTTATTGTCATAAACTGAAACTGTGCCTATTAAAAAATACTCCCTTAGCCAGGCACAGTGGCTATGCCTGTAAGCTTTAGCCTATGAGGCAGCTGGGGTTAGGGATCGTGGTTCGAGTCCCGCTTGGGGCAACACAGCGAGACCCAGTCCCAAAAAATAGCTGGGCGTGGTGGCACAGGCCTGTAATCCCAGCTACCTGGGAAGCTGAGCTTGGGGATTGCTTGAGTCCGTGGTACCCTGGGCAACGTGAGCCTGCGGTTCCATGGGCAAAAATAGCGAGACCTAGTCTCAAAAAAAAAAATACTCTCCCCTCACCCACCCCCCCTCTGGTAATTCCCTCACCTCTGGTAATCACTGTTATCCTATCCCTGAATTTGATTGTTCCAGGTACCCCCTGTACTTGAAATGCTACATCGTTTCTCCCTTCCTGACTTCTGTTATAATTTTTTAAGATCAATCATGTCATATCAGAATTTCGTTCCTCTGAAAACCATTCCATTAGAATGGAAACCAAACCATAGACCATATTTTCTTTGGCCATCTGTCAGCGACATTCAGGTGGCTTCCATCTCTTGGCTATTGTGAATGGTACTGTTGTAAACATGGTGTGCAAATATCTTTTCAAGACCCTGCTTTGAAGATTTTTGAACATTCAGAAGGAGAATTGCTGGATCATGTAATGACTCTAGTTTTAGCTCTTCAGGGAGTTCACACTAATTCAGAGTGACAGGTAGTAGCTGCACTCCAGTAACTGGGTTCTTCACTGGCAGGGGCAGAGAGCAGGACAGGTTGGGGTCAGCTTAGATCCACCAGACTGAGCCAGGCAGGCTATTGCAGGTGTTGTTGCTGCCTCACTGAAATTTTAAGGCTTAGTGGCACCGAGCCAGGAGAGTGCTGTTTTGTTACATCCCCTTTGTTTTGTTTTTTGTTTTTTTAAGCAGATGGTAATAACCCCACCTACCTGTAAGGATATAATTATTTATTGCAAAACCAAAACTAGATAGGGAACTACCCAGTCATATAGAAATCTTTGTTCAGATTTCCTGGTTTTCTCCAGTCGTTTGTGGGATATCCATAGGGATTGTACTATTTTTACCTCTGCATATAGACCTGTAGCCCCCTCCTTATTTTTCAGTTTGTGTTGACCTGTATAGACCAGTTTTCTTCTGTGACCCATCTTATTGTTGAAACCAGCTTGTGGAGCCACACTAACAAAATAAAGACAAGACTGCTGTCTCTGTAAAAGGGTTTTGGGAGAGGAGAAAAGCAAAACCTTCAAGCCCATGTGTCCCTGTGAGCTAGCACGCTCTGCTGGAAAGGTCTCTGCATCTCAAAGTGTTAGCCTGCTGACGTGATCTGAGCCCCTCTTCCTGCCTGCTATCACCTTGGCCGACCTTGCTTCCCACCTATTCACTCTCATTCCTTGTCCCCTGAGTCCTGCGTTGGTGTAGGTCCATTCCTGGCCTGGCCACCGGATTTTCCTTTCAACATGTAAGCATAAGCATCATAGAAGGAGAACAGCTTATGCCCCTGCTGACACTGGCACTAGGAGCTTTAGTCCAGTCTCCTTTCTATGATGCGTGCAAGCTGCTCCATATCTCTACCATTTCAACATGAGACTGGCTTCTGTCCCCACCGAAAGTCACTGACAATCTGTGGTTAAAGCCACTGACCCCTTTCCATCCTGAGCTGCTTTGCAGTATTTGACCTTGTTTTCTAGCTCTTGGAAATTCTTTGCTCCAGCAGCTTCCAATTGTCCTTTTCTGATTTCCTGCTTACCTACCTGTCACTCCCTCTCCTTGGCCTCTGAGTCCTCCATCTGTCCCTCTTCTGCCTCAGTAATCCAGGTAGCAGGTTTTAAATAAATTTGTATTGAGGTAACATTGGTCTATAGCATGTTTCAAGCAGTAAGCATTATAATTCTGCATCTGTATATATTACCACAATCACCACCAAAAGCCTGTAGTTTCCATTCACCCCCATATGGCTGACCAAATGAGTAGGTTTAATGAAATCTTGCATGTAAAACACCTTTGGCAAGTGGTACGTGCAAAAACAGTTTATAGAATCTGGTAACTCCTAATTTGGTCTTCAGATGCTGCGGACACACTGGGGACACCGCCTAGAAATCTGTATTGCAAGCTGTGGGCACATGAGCCTTTCCTTAGCTTTCCCCTGGTTCTCAAACTTTGACTCTGACCTGGTCAGTGTCTGCTGTTCGGCAGCGGATGACTGTCTCCTCTGCCAGCTCCTATCTTTGTACCTGACTGGAATAAGGAAGAGGTAGTTCCCTAAAAGGAGTGTCATCTCCCCAGAGCAGGAAATTCTATGGACTTTGACCCTGGGTGAGGGGAAAGGCTGACCTAATGCAGAAGTGGCTGTGAGAGCCCACACTGCCCGACCAGACTGCCAGAGGGTGTGAGCTGTTCATGCAGAGCATGGTGTCAAGAGCAAATCCTGCTGAATGTGCTGGGGGGTCATTGTATTCCCCTTATCCTGATGTTTGTCTTTAGAGGAAGGGAGGTCACCAGGCTCCCCAAATGCCAGAGTTAGGAAGCAGTTTAGATCAGGAACTGGTACAGCCTGCAGTGACAGCTCATTGGGCAAATACGCCTTCAGCCTCTCCCAGTGCCAGCTGCTGGTGAGCATGGAGCCCAGCCAGGAGCCCACTGTCAGACAGCTGACAGCCCCCTGGACAGAGACCAGGTAAACAAGGAAGTGCAATGGTGTCAGATTATGAAAAAGTGATAGAAGTAGATGTGATACTGAAGCTGCCCACCAGTTTAGCTTGGAATTGTCAAGCTGAAAGTTCTTTGAGGGGTTATTTGTCTGAGACCTGGAAAGTTTAGCCCTATGCAAATCTGAGGGCAGGCCTTTGTTGACAGAAAACAGGTAGAGCAGAAATCCTGCAATAGGGACACACTGAATGTATTGAAGAAAGAGAGGCTGTGTGGCTAGAAGTGGAATTAGGGAGAGTGTGAGATGAGACCATGGAAGAGACAAATCTCACAGGGCTTTGTAGGCCAAGGCCATGGGTTTAGATCCCATCCCAAGTGCTTTGGGCATGATATGATCTGGCTTTCATTTTGGAGAGAGCTCTGGTTGTATAGTAAGAGTGGGGGAGCAAGGACGGGCAAAGAACCAGTTTGGAGTCCTGGCAGTCCAGGTAAGGTGATGACTTGAACTAAGTTACTGCTGTCAAGGCCAGGGTAAAGGGTACTCTGGGAACTCCAAACCCACCTGCTTAAAGATAGGTTCTACCATCCACCACATAAAGACAAAACATACTCTACTTCATAAGCTCTTCAATGGAAAGGGACTGTAAAACAATTTGTGTGCAATACAGAGAAGGGAAGGAATAGAAGAGTTTCTACATTGAAATAACCAAAGTTACCCATCCCCCTCTTGGGTAAATGCCCAGCCAAACAGGGTTGACCCAAAGCAGGACTGCTGAGCCCCAAAAGCTTGTCACACCTAAGGTACCTTGTGGGACCCATAGGAGAGGGGCAGAAGAGGCCAGGTAAGTCTGGAAGGGAGAGCAAAATTAAGATAAAGACCCATTGTTAACTTCCTCATGGGTTTCTCATCCATGAGTTTCAAGTGTCTCCTCCCATGTCCCCCAAGGTCCTGGGGCCAGTCTAAGGCCAAGAAACAAGTGCAGCTTCTTCACGTCTTGGTTCTCTGTGCCTCCTCCAGGTCTCCTTGATCTCCCCCCACCCAGGCTCCTCTCTAGCTTATTGCTGTTCAGCTCCCCCCTTCCTTGGGTGGGGCAAAGCAGCTAGAACCTCCCCTTTCCTTGGGGGAACACTATTACATTGACACAAAGTTAAGGTAGAATTCAGGGTACAGTTTGAAGATACAAATGATGGCATTTCCCAGCAATGGCCTATCTACTTGATGTGCATACAGGCTGATACCCATGGCATCAGGTTTTGAGAAAAGAAAGTAGCTTTATTGGAAATTGGCAAGGGGCAGGTGGTGATCTTAAATTCAGATTAAGAAACAAAATGAGCCAGGCACGGTGGCTCGTGCCTGTGAGCTTCAGCCTATGAAGCGGCTGGGGCTAGGGATCGTGGTTTGAGTCCCACTCAGGGCAACACAGCAAGACCTAGTCCCAAAAAAATAGCTGGGTGTGGTGGCGTGCGCCTATAATCCCAGCTACCTGGGAAGCTGAGGCTGGGGATTGCTTGAGTCCATGGTACCCCAGGCAACGTGAGCCTGCAGTTCCATGGGTAAAAATAGCTAGACTTGGTCTCAAAAGAAAAGTTGAGCGGGGCATGGTGGTGCATGCCTGTAAGCGGCAGCCCGGGAAACTGCAGCGGGGATCAGGGATCGCGGTTCAAGTCCCGTTCGTTCAAGTCCCGTTCGAGCAATAGCGAGATTTAGTTCCAAAAAATAGCTGGGCGTGGTGGCGCATGCCTTTAATCCAAGCTACCTGGGAAGCTGAAGCTGGGGATTGCTTGAGTCCGTGGTACCCTGGGCAATGTGAGCCTGCGTTTCCATGGGCAAAAATAGCCAGACCTAGTTCAAAACAAAAAATGCCCCAAAAAGGGGCTAATTAAAAGGTTCACCAACACCCAGCTTCATCTCCCACCACCAGCCCCCAGTCTGCCCCTTTACTGCACCCCACTTGTGTCCAGGACACACTCCCAGAATTCTTCAGCTTCACCCCCCCACCCCCAGCCACCTCCTTGGACTTCGGGGAACTGCCCACATCAGGGGTAGCCTTCTGCTAGCCACTCCCCTACTTCAGTCTCCTTCCTTCCCTACCCCACCCAGCTCACCCAGCTTCCTGCAGCTGCTTCTGAAATTTGTGTATCATTGCAGCAGGGAAGGGTAGGGAGTAAATACAATTAATTGCATGAGGGGCCACGGAGTCCCTGGTTCTCTTAGCCAAATGAGTAACAAGAAGTGGAGCAAAAGACTGAAAAGGAGACTGTCCATGAGTGAAACTGACCCTAGAAGTTCATTTCAACCTAAGAAAATAAATAGTAACAGTGGCTAATGCTGAGCATTAACTTACTGTGTTGTGTACCAGCTCTGGTGTTGGGTGCTTTAAATAGCATTGGTTCATCAGCCCACCTTACAGAGACAAGCAGCCTGAGCGAAGGGAGCAACACTTGGCAGAGCTGTGATTCAAATTCAGAGCTGGCTCCAGATCCCCTGCCATAACAGACACTAATTTCTAGAGACAATGCTTGAAGTCAAACCTGAGTCCTCCACCCGTGAAGACTTGAGCAAGTTATATAACTCTCTGCTTCCCTTTCCTTCTTTGGAAAGCAATGACAGAACCACTTCGAAGTTGTTCCAAGTAGTGAAGTTAATGCATGACATGTCTTGGGCCTGGCAATAAACATTCCACACTGTAGCTATTCTTCCTTATCAGGTTGTAGACTTAGAACTAGCCTATGGTGGTCCTGCCAGAAGGCAGCTGGGCCGAGTGGACACCCTAGATGGGCTACCTCATCCTGACATAGATGCTGTTGGACTCACCTTCCTCCTGGAGCAGATGACACATGAGCGAGAGCCACTAGGTCCACAGCTGGAACTGAGGCCTCCCAAATTCCTGGTGGGCCTCTGTACCTACCGTCAGGGCCGTCAAGCTCCAGTATGGTTCAGGATAGCACTGTTACTGAGTCTGAGTTGATCTATATTTTGTTCGTTTGGGGAGCATGAATTCTGTTTATTAACTTACTTATTTTTAGAAACTAGGTCTCACTATGTTGCCCGGGGTAGTCCCAAATACACGGACTCAAGTGATCCCTAGCCTCAGCCTCCCAAGGCTGGGATTACAGGCACATGCCACCATGCCCAGCTATTTTTTTGAGACTAGGTCTCACTGTGTTGCCCATGGTAGTCTCAAACCCACAGACTCAAGCATTTCCTAGCCTCAGCTTCCCAAGGCTGAGATTAAAGGTGCGTGCCACTGCCCCCAGCTGAATTTGTTTTTTAAAAATGTCACATGAGACCGGGCACGGTGGCTCGTGCCTGTAAGCTTCAGCCTATGAAGCGGCCAGGGCTAGGGATCGCGGTTCGAGTCCCGCCTGGGGCCCATAGCGAGACCTAGTTCCAAAAAAATAGCTGGGCGTGGTGGTGCGTGCCTGTCATTCCAGCTACCTGGGAAGCTGAGGCTGGGGATTGCTTGAGTCTGTGGTACCCCGGGCAATGTGAGCCTGCGGTTCCACAGGCAAAAACAGTGAGACATAGTCTCAAAAAAAAAAAAAGTCACATGAACCCATCATCTTTACTCTTTTTTTATCATGATGATTAAATTTTGCCTTGAAGTCAAGTGCCTCCCTCATCCCACTCTCATCTCAGTCCTGCTGATCAGTTCTCACAACATGGCAGCTGGTTTTCTCCAGAGTGAGCAAGGAAGAGCTATGATGTGACAGCCTAGCCTCAGAAGATGCTCCATCACTGCAGCACCTACTTGGCTACACAGGCATCCCTGCTCAGGGCAGCAGGGCACACACGGGATATGAACACCATGAGAGAAGACCTGTGGGCTCTCTTGGAGGCAGGTCCCCTGCTCTGAGAGTCTGGTTGGGAGCAACCCACCTAGAATCTTGTACAGTCTACTTCCCTCCTTCACTCCATCTCCCTCCCTCAACCCTGAGCAATACTGACCCAGAACTGAGCTCTGGAACTCCCGATGCCCCACTCATGGGGTGTAGTTCATTGATCAAGGGAGAATCATGACCAATCAACTGTCCGGCAGGATTTCTTAATTCAGGAGAGAAAAAATCAGTTCCCTAGTGGAAAACAGTTTGTGGGTGGTAGTTTCCAACTTCCTGGAGATACCAGCCTCGAGAACCTAGACCACATCTTGGCTCCCATGAGCAAAAGACTGTGTCCATGAGCAAAAGACTATGGCCACTGCTGCCTGTGTCCAAATCACCGAGGACGCTTGTCGAAAATGTCAGTACCTGGACCGCACCTGAAGCCACTGACTCAAACTCTTGGGAGTGGATCCTAAAATCTATAGTGCGAACACTGCTATGCTTGGTGGTTTGCAGGCAGGGAAGTAGCCATGCTCCATGTCCAAGCACCACTGCCCTGAGGCAGGTGCTGATGTGTGGGAGCCCATCTCAGAGATGAGAAACTTGTAATATAAATCTTTGCAAGTTGAGCTCTTGGCCCCCCGCAGGAGGAACAGATTGGGAGCTGACCAGAATCTTCTGGGGACCCCCTAGGGGGCGTAGCTCTCCGGACCAAATATAGGAGCCCCGCCGTCAGATTCTATATTTCAATTAGATTCTCTGTGGAGAGTCACTGAGATACTAGAATGAGCCC
>PVHY01014514.1:0-38341 GCA_004024945.1 Uropsilus gracilis | reverse complement strand
TAGATAGATAGATAGATAGATAGATAGATAGATAGATAGATAGATAGATAGATTTATATGTATCTATCTATATATATTTGGAGAGCCATTTAAATATCTTGTGTACCACCCCAAATCAGCTAATTGATAAAGTTAATTAAGAAGACTAATAGATAAGGTACTTCAGTATAAATTTACCAACACTGATTTCCAAAGAATTCTACTCTAGTAGTAATCAAAGCTTTTATTATTGAAAAAATATATAGTGATCAGACTAGTGTCCTACATGATACCATGAAAAGAAAATTAAGGCTAAAATTAGGAAGTGTTTGAGATGTTACCTATTTGTAAGCTACTAAATGAGTATGCCACAGTTTTATCTATATAAACATATATAATGTATATATATGCATATATAATATATAAATATATAATGTATTTTATTATGTTATTTGAAAATATAAATATATCATGCCTAAAAATATACTCCTATATAATTTATATATAATATATAATTCATATATAATATATTTATATGTATGTGTGGCACACACATTATGTAGTTTACATAAATGTAGAATCTTTGCTACATATAAAATATGTAGAAATATATAAATAATTATGTATTACATATAAATATATATAATTTGTTTATATATAAACACAGCTTATATATAAATATATAAAGTTTTGTATATATAAAATTTTATATATATAACTGTGGCACACTCATTTAGTAGCTTACATAAAGGTAGTATTATGTAAATATATACAAATATACCCAGATCTCTGGGTCAGAGCATCTTAGCAGCACAATTATCCGTAAGCCAACACAACGAAGACCCAGTGATAACAGTGTGTTCAGAGAGAGTTAACATCAGAGAGAATGAATCCCAATATTATAGACCTCAAAGTTTACATGGGGTAATTTTATGGAAAGGAGCAAGAGTAAGAAAAAAACTGAAGGGAGGTTGAATGAGAGATCAAGAGGTCTTTTCACTCTGAAATCTTCTGCAGGAATAAGTTAAGGTTTATAGGTATAAAGAACCTGGGATGGAAGCAAATGGCACAGGAAAGATAAGTGTTTCAGTTTCTCTAATATCTGAAGCCTTAACTTAGGCTAAGAATATTCTTTACTGAAAAAATCCGGTCTTTTCATAAATGAGAAATATTTATGGAAAAAATTTTATATAAAAAAGAGACACTAGGATTTCCTGAGAAATAAACAGATCAATAGGATTTCAGGTAATTTATTTGGAGTTAATGAAAGAGAAAGGTGCTTGCCTTATAATATAACAAGCTAGTCCATTAAAGCTGAACCAAAACTTGGTATTTTGTTGGGAACTACATAACAAAATATAGATGATGATATTAATGGTATGCAGAAATCCTAGAAAGCAAGTTTCTGGCATCATCTGACATTATTTGATGTGATATGTGTCAGAACTTTTTACTTTCTTGTATTTTAGTAGGTGTAAAATCTGTTTGATGTTTTTCCCATCCAGAGTAGGAGTTTGAGGTATACTATGTTTCTGGTCTTTGTGAATTATACAGTCAGATGTCATGTCTCTTTTACTGTTGGGAATACCCCACTCATTCCCCTTGCCTTAGTGGCTCCACATTGTGCTATAAGTATAAACATCCAGCATGCTTTTAGAAAGCTAAGAGGTCTATCCAGGTCTCACTGACACAGACAATATGCAGCTGCTATTATTGTTGAAGTGATATCAAGGGTGTAATTCATCAAACTGGATTACCATGTCTTGTCATGAACCCTAGCCCTTTACCTGGATATTCTGATCCATTCATTTCACCTCTCTCTGAGTTTCCTTTGAATATACTCATAATCCTGTCAATTGACTTTAATCCTCTTTTGGCTACTATTGAAAAGTGTTTGACATTTTTTCAAAGATTCAGTTTCCACACCTTTGGAGAAGGCATGGATGGCATACACTGTTCATGTCACTTCATTCACCTAGATATCAAACACCTCTATATTGTTCTTGAATTGTGAGCTGTTCAGTCCTGTTTTCATGAATCATTCCTGTTGCATTGACTCCTTTCTTCTTTCAAGTTAAGATGAGCTTCTTTTTGGTCAAGGAGTCAACAAAACATATAGTCATGAATTTCTTCCTGAAGAGTATTAGCAAGCTTCATCATTAGATTTCTCTCCAACCCACATTCCTTTTTTATTGGAACAAGTGACTTTTCTTGGTAAGAAGAAAATAAAAGAAAGCACGCATGCTTAGTTTTCCCATACCAAAGTTTCTTATTGCATTGAACTGTAGTCTCCACATTTATTGCTTAAATTCTTGATGCCTAGAACACTCATGTATTAGTCTAAGGTATAAAATTTTAGCATGCATAAAATTTTTATTCATTCTTTTACTTGAAAGTCTTAATTGTAAAATTATTTATTTCATCCAGAAAAATGGAAACAAGCAAAGACTATTCCAAAATTATCTCTTCTATTGGCATTTATGACTAGGCTGTGATATATATCTGAAGAATTTCCCCAAAATATCACCTCATAGGGTATAGAAAATATCTTCCCACAAGTGAAACACCCCAACACCCTACAGTTTCCTGAAATTAGCTTTGAGAACTATATAATTGATTTAATTTACAATTACATTTATTGTTTCTTTATGCAGAAATATTTGAATAGTCTATTGATTTTAGATTTAAAAATCTGTCATGGGTAACTTAAAGTCCTGTGTCTCTTTTGGTCCATTTCCACAAAAGGACTCTTGAATCCTTTGAATTATTTCTTGTAATTTTATCCTTGTGTCAGAGATTTTCCTAGTTTCCATCTGGATATTAATTCTCTGTGGCTACAGCAATATGACCTATGCTTTTGGGAATGTTGATTACATGGCCTGTCCCTCTCCTCCTGAGTCTTACTCAGTGTGATTTCTTATGTGGTGTCTGTGAGGGGAGAGAGAGGAGGGAACAGCATGAAGATGTAGATGGACTGGTCGTATGACCGGGGCATCTTCTTCTAGGGTATCCAGGATATCTATGAGCTTCACATGCCAGCAGAAAAGATGGTGAAGCTCTCAGGTGACTGGTTTCTAAAATGCTGGTAACAGTTTATGAGAGAAAGAGAAGCAAATCAGACTGTGAAAAGCAGAGTTTACTCTTATGGGATACAGATTTGACAGATGAATGTGATCTTTTGAAGGCCTATCATATTAATTGCAAGACTTCTCTTCAGAGTCATGCCTTTGGCTACTCTTGAGTTAAAAAGCACCATTAAAATGGAAACATTATTAAATCAGGATTCTTTTATTAAAAACTAATAACCATGCTGTATGTACATATATATGTGTGTGATGGATTGATAAATAGATATGTACATATATACACCAAACAGCTAATAAGTATTTAAGAAAAACAAATGAAATATTTTGAAAGAATATAGCAACAATACAATTGAGTACACACAAATAACAGAAGAAACTGAAAGTTTGAGTGTGTTGCTTATATTTTCAACATTCCATGACACTGGTTTCAGTGATAGATTTTTGTATATTTATCTCCAATAGCAAGAACAACAAAAGTGAATATAAATTAATGGGTTTACATTAAAGTAAAAAGCTTCTGCATAGTGATAGGAACTATAATAAAAACAAAAGCTACCCTACAAATGGGAGACAACATATATCTGACAAGAAGCTGATAGCAAAGACCTAAAAAGAACTCACAAGCTTACAACAATAAAACAAATAATCCATTGAAAAAGAGGATAGGAGAACCAGATAAACATTTCCCCAAAGGAATATGAGATAACTAACAAGCTCATGAAAAAGTGTTCATTACCACTCATCATCAGGAAAATGTAAATCAAAACCATAGTGTCATATCATCCTTTACCCATGAGAATGGTTCATATGAAAATGATTAGAAATGAGTACTGACAAGTATTTGGGTAGAAAGGAGTCATTCTTCCTATTGTTGGTGGGAATACACTGGTTTACTCCCTATGGAAAACACTATGGAGGTTTCTCAAAAATATTTAAGAAAAAATCTGCCATATGATCCAGAATTTGCAACCCTAGGCATCTTCCTGGAGAATACAAATCACTACTTTGAAGGGATTTATGCACTCATATTCATTCCAGCTTTATTTACAATAGTCAAGTTTTGGAAATAAGCTGATTGCCAAAGGACACATGAGTGGATAAAGATCTAGTGTATATACATAATAGAATACTTTGCTAAAAAAAAGATGAACTTTGCCATTGATAATAATATGGATAGAATTGGAGGGGTAATGGTAAGGAAAACAAGTTATATGTAGAATATAGGGAAACATTAAATGCATAACAAATTCTAGAAATCCAACTGTACTGAGACCAGAAGTGTAGGAAATGAGCGTAGGGAACAAAGTGTGGACCAGACACAATGGTCTGTGGTGCAAGACCACGTAGGACCTCAGTGGTAGGTGTTGTGTGGTGACATAGAACTGAAGCAGGTTGTCCATTCACCTCTGTACAATATAGAGTGCTGTAAACCAAAATCACCTCAATTTAAAAAGAAAGTGACAGTGTTGAAATTTCAACCTGAGCTTTACATCCCTAAATAATCTCTGTCCACGTGCATAGGTGGTAATATTAATAATAAAGATAACTGATTAAAAAAATAATGTGGTGCAATGGGAGGGGGTAGAAAAATGTGGTACAATAGATGTGGAAAAAGAAAAGGAGTTTTAATATAACCTTTAACTCAGGAGTTGAGGTGGAATGCAATTTTAGGGTTTAAGGGATTAATTCTTAGAAACATTAGGCATTGTTATTATAGACAGGGAAGTATAGGCAAGTGAATTATTTCTCAAGAAAGTTGCTCCTTCTTCAAAATCTGACTCAAAGTTTATACTGCCTACCAAAATAAATGGCTACCCATCAAACAGAGATTTTCTACGAAGAATGAAATACAAAACCAGCTCTCTACTAATGGTAAGGGTAATATGGTGAAACTGGGGGGCCATTGCCGCAGTTTGGTAATACTGTATTAGGATGATAATCATTTTGTACCAGTGGATGGAGACTCAGAGAAGGGAAGCAGAGGTTTTCTCATGAGAGGGATAGACAAAAGAGATTTAGAAAGGAGTGTAGCTGGAGAGCAGGACAGAAAGCTGGAGAAGGGAGGTAGCATGTTTTATTCGTTTGCCATTTCAGACAAACCAGCCATTGTTAGGCACCCTCCTCCATTTCCAAGACAGCCAGCCAAAAACATAAAGGTAAAGCAAATTGAGTGCTTTTTAAGGTCAGTAAGGCCTATCAAGGAGGCACTAAAACATCAGCAACTTTTTAAAAACATTCCTGAAAGCCAGGAGCTACTTCCCTCACATAAGGCTGTGAAGCTTTTTGAATTCCATAGGAAAATAAACTTTTATTTCAAAAATAAACCCTGAATTTGTTTGAAGATGAAAGAGGAGACTTGCCTCTGAGTCAGTGCTGAAGCAGTGGGGAGGGACTAGTGGAATTTTGAAATAGCTTCAGAGAAATTTATTAGAATTTAAAAGAACTGTGAAAACAGATCCCCCCATGGTTCTATCCCACAGAAAGTGTGTGACAGGGTTTAAGAGCATAACTGAGGCTGAGACTGATACTGACTACTATCAAAGTCTTGTTATTTGATTATACAAGATGATTTTTCATTCAACTGAGAAGATAAAAGGCGGTTATTCCAGAAACTTACCTGTGAACTTAACTCTACTCACTCTTTCAATCTGATTTAATATCAGAAAAAAAAGAAGAGAAAAAGGGAACTACATTGCATTTAGTATGACTAAGGTTCACTTAACTCGTTACAGTTTTCTTCATAACATTCCTTTGCTTTGGCAGTTGGCATAAAATGGAGCCATCTTAACTTAGAAGCAGAAAGCTATATTTTTTTGTGATCCTCATTTTATAAATAATTTAAAAAATACTCCAGATAAGATTTCATTAACTGAACACTTACTACAGACTGTGCTCTAGATCCAGGCATCTGGATTCATATTTCAAATATCTAAATATTAGCCATAGATGAATATAATAGATGCGCAAATATATAAATACAAATTCATAAATATTCAATATTTATGTCTATACCAATCTAAAGATATATAGTTGTATTATTTCTATTTATATACAGATACTATCACAAATACATTCCCTTCACATTCCAGTTGCAAAAGGTAGATGCTATTAATTTTTATATAAATAATGAGATTCAGAGAAATCATCAGTTCTTTCCAAGATATTCAGAAAGAAGTGATGGAACTCAGATTTTAATCCAAAATAAAATATGCATGTTATTTCAACAACTTTACCCCTTAATAATAACATTGACAGATTAAAGATCTACCTTCATCTTTTATCAGTATTGTAAATTGTTAAAATACTAAACTGATTCAAATGTAAAAGATTATCCAAGTAAAACAGAACTTTCAGCATTTCTTAGCACTGTAGACGTATATCAAAAGGAGACCCATTAAGCAAAATGTGAACATTATAGGGATTAAGCCATAGAGTGTAAGACCAACAGGGTAGTTAACATATCATTAGAAAACCATTTATGTGACTAATTTTCCTGTACTTTTGCTTTGACAAAACATAGAAACAGTCTTACAAAGTATAGTTTTAGGATGGATTTAGCAATATTTAAATAATTGCATGGTGTACTTAAAATTCCTGAAATATTTCCCAATATATAGTTTTTCTGTAATTTGGAATTTATTCCTATAGGCTTTCTGATATTAAGATGAAGCCATGAGGTCAGATAAGTCTAGATTGATGGAAAGTAGAAGAGGATATAAGAGAGGAAATTGGAGGAACAGTATCAGGTGATAATCAATTAGCTTCTCAAATTTGAGAAATCCCCCAGAAATAGCTTGGAAACCACCCATGAGTTTGAAGGAATTTTAGGGGAACATTTTCTCAGTGCCCATATGAATGCCCAACTCTTTGTCCATTCCCCTGAGAAATGTCCTATATTCCTCATGTTGCAGGAATTGACCACATGTGACTGAACAAAAGGAACATTTGAAAAGACTGAGGGAAGTGCAGAAAGGGTGAGTCAAAGGATGGTTTCCAGAGGACTACAACTCAGAAGTCAACTCCTGAAATTAAAAGTAGCAAAGATTTCTCTGGTTTCTCAGAAATCAGGAAGAACTGAAGTAAAATAGAAAACTGTTAAGATGCAATTTCTTGAGAGTCTCCATACTGCCTATGGCCATTTGATGATTCCATTCTTCACGAAGATGGCCTTGCCAAACACAAAATGCTTATATGAGACAGTAATCCAGTATTAGTGCTCATAGGTCAGAAATGTATTTTTCACATTAAGATATATTAAGTCAATAATGGTTAAATATCCTGGCAAAAAATTTTGTGCCGAATTGGTTATTTTGAGCAATGATTCATTTTTATTTTGAGCAATGATTCATTTTTATTTACTGCAAGCTGTACTTCCCAAATGTATAAAGTTCATAAATGGTAGTACTGTTTTATAATTCCCTCATACATACAATTGGAAATTTGTGTGTTGTGTGCAAGTATATCATTATGGTTAGTATACGAAAGTGTTAAATGTAAAGATTGTTTCTAAATTATTGCGAGATACCAGTTCAGAGGTGACATGGTAGTGGGAGAACCTTGGGGTATACAATGATAAAAAAAAAAGTGTGTGTAGCCAATAATAGATGTGTAGCCAATAAAATATAATAGAAATAAGTTATTGTTGAAATGTATATACATATAATCTATTAAAACATCCTGGCTTGTTACACTTCTGATTATGTATCACATCAGACTCTAGGATAAGAGAACTCCAAACCTGGACCTGATAACTATGTGATTCTCCAACTGTGTCTTCTAGAATATACTTCAACTGACACTTTACTCTTTACAAAACCCAAACTGCTTTCACTTCTCTGTACATGTGATACTATTGTGAGAATCTGAATTTTTGCACATGCTGCTTCTTCACTTGCATTGCCCTGTCATTTTTTTACGGGCTTTGTTATTTCTATTTAGATCAAACATACTTTATAGACTTTTCTCATTATTACCCAAATGGGAAAATTCCTTAATTACTCCAATCCTTAGTATTTATATATTTTGAGGAACTTGTCACACTTCTCAGTACTTGTTTAATTACTTATCTCTCCCAATCAGTTTATTCCTTCAAAAGAGGTTCTTCTACTAATTCCTGCTTTTACTATACTCTGTATAATGCATACCACATAGCAGGCTCTCACTAAGTCCTAGTGGAATGAATATTTGCATTTGATTCTGCAAATACAAAGTGGAGCATGAACTTTATCACTAAGGATCTCAAATGTAAATTCTTAAGGATTATTATTATTATTATTATTATTAACATAACATCTCACCTATTTTAACAGAGCAGATATCTCAATTGAGTAAAAGGAGTAAAATTGGAAAGAGTAAAATGTGTGAAACTATGATTACAACATGCTTCATATAGGAGAGAAATTGTAAAGTGTAATGGAGTACAGAAAAAAACTTTTTCATCCTCATAGAAACCATCTTTGGGTAAACAAAAAATAAAATGCAAAACAGGCATGGTTAATGACAATGAATAAGAGATACAAAAAATCAGAAAAGAAAATTGTTTGTATGCACATATTTGAATAATATGCAGAACTTTTGAGAGGTTTGCAATGCATAAAGTATCTATCATGAATCAACAATTCTCTCATTTAGCATGAAAAACACAATCTCTTTCTATTAGGCTGCCAATATGGTGGCACTCAAGTGGGAATACACATATTGTCAACACTGTTGGTTATTCATGTCTGCAAACCAGCCAAAGATAAAACATGTGCAGAGCTGGGGAAGAATTGAGTTTGGGGACGCCAGAAAACTATCTTTACTCACTCACTGAACAAAATTGATGTAGAAAAACACATAAGCCACGTAAGGCAAGTTAGGAAAGCAACTCAGAGCAGATTTACAGACATTAAACAAGGGTCTTTGGAGGGAGAATATTTCAAAGCAATCTGCTCAGTGAATTGCACAGCCTGGGGCCTTGACATCTGTAGACAGCCAAGTGCCTGTAGGAAGCTAACAAGGAGAACATACAAATTAACAGCACACAATCTGAATCTATAGTTGTTCTTGAGAAAGTTAAAATTTTCAAAAGGAAAATGAGAGAAAGCAGACGAAAATTATTCTAGAAATTTTGACTTTATCGAGTTTTGCATTTACTATATGGGATAAAAAATACTTCTTTTATAGAAAAGTTGACACCTTTTTCTGTAGTAAAGATGATATAATTCTGATAAGTTTCAGGAATTATGTAGACCTAGATTCAATTCTGGTACTACCCCCAACAAATTGGATGTCTTCCTTTTGCAGTTGAGATTTCACATCTTCAAAATTAATAAAATGACCCATATCTTTCAGGACTGACAAAATTAGAGGTAAAATATGCAGTTTTTCAACCACAATACATTAAACTTGGTAGATATTCAATCAATACTAGTTGCCATTTTCAATTTTATATGTGTTTAAGAATGTTTTTCTAACACTACACCAAAAGTACCCGGTATTTTCTTGCTAAACTAGAAACTAGAAAATAGTTCCAGACTTCTTTATTTATTTTTTTCTTTTCTTTCTTCTCCTCCCCCTTCCCTTTTTATTAACCCAATTGATAGACCCACATGCTGAGTTTTAGTATGTTCAAATAATTCTTTAAGAGCTTTTGGTGTTTTATTTTTTTTGTTTTTTTGAGACTAGGTCTTGCTATGTTGCCCGGGGTAGTCCCAATTCAAGTGATCCCAATCCCTAGCCTCAACCTCCCATGTAGCTAAGATTACAGGTGCCTGCCACCACACCTGATTGTTTTTTAGAGACTAGTTCTCACTATGTTGCCCGGGGTAGTCTCAAACCCATGAACTCAAGCTATCCTGGACCTCAGCCTCCCAGGTCTGGGATTACAGGTGCATGCCACCACTTCCCACTCCTAGACTTGTTTAAACTGTTCTTGTTAAACTCAATCCAAAATGTTCTTTTCTGGATTCACTTATTCTAAGATATCTAACCTTGGAATAATTAAGGAACACTAGCTTGGCTGTCAAACACATTTTTATTCCTTGTTACTTTTTTTTTCCTCATGGCTGATATTTAAACTCTATAGTATATTATCATTATTTAAAGATCCTATAATTAGTACTTATACCAACTTTTATAATAAATTCCCCTGAAATAACAATAACTCAAATTATGATGGTGAAACAGCAGCATTGTTGTGAGTCCTCACCCTGTATTTAGAACTTGAGGCAAGACCTAAAATTAGATAAGCAGAAATAAATTTTAAAAATGATTTATTTATAAGGGGAATTAGTAAAGAGAGGCAAGAGTCAAAGAGAGGCAAAGACAGACAGAGTGACAGAGAGAAAGTGATCATTGACTAGCAAGTGATTAGATGCCATTTGTCTACCAGCAGTATCAAGGTGCGAGCTGAAAAGCAAAACAACTCTGTCTGCCAGCTTCTGGTGTTTTACAAGCCCACCTATCCACTCAGTTCTGCCCGCTAGTTCCCACTGTACTGGAAGTCTGATTCAAGGCATACCAAGAATAGTAGTCCAATGTGCTTAGAACTCTCCTAGATATGGATATGGGTGTGGAGTTTGTTCAGGATATCATGCACTGGTTTGCTCCTCACTATTTCATTGACAATTGCAAGTTGCCCAAAAGCAAGGTAACCTCAGTTACTTAATTGCATCACTGATGACTTCTAATTTACTGAAGAGATTTCTGAGGCTGCTAATACTTCTCATCTCTTTTCATGGGTAAAATATGTTTTAATACTAGTATATTTCCTCTCCTAGCTATTCTTATTCTTTTCTTCACTTGGACAATGTTCACAATAAAGGTGGCACGTGGTTAAGCAGGATTCTGTGGCAAAGAAAAATAGCACCTTAGAATCTAAATTGCTATTTTGTCTGCTTGGAAAGCTTAGGTTTTCCTTTGTTCCCCATATTAGTATTGTAATGATTCTGACTGATGTAGATGTTATGTGTATTGATATTGTAATGAGTCTGACTGACTGAGACTTGGGGGCAATTAAAGAGAGCTACTTAAGTTATCAACTGAAAAGCAGCCACTTGTTTACAAAGTAAGTGATAAACAGACTCAGACAGGCAAGGGCAGATAAAAAACATAGTTGTGCCAAGAAGCCATGTCCAAATTTAAATTAGCAGGTAATACTGAAATTATATCTTTGAGAAGTAGTAAAAGTACAGAAACTTAATAAAGTCAATTTGAGACACTGTGAACTCCATCCCCTAGAAGTCTTCCAACCCTTTCCTGTGTTTGGGCAAAAGTCACTGCTGTGAGAAGTGGTCCTCTCCTTGATAGTGGGTTAAAATAGGGCAGAAGCCACCAACAAAAGAAAAAAAAAGCCAAAGGAAAAAAATGGCACCTTTAAAATGCGGTTTCTGCTGCCCAGAGTCTTTTGGGCTCTTACTATTCCCAGGTAGCAGTTGCCCCACATTGCAATTTAAACAACAGTGTTTTATTAACAAGGAAAATTAATCAGAAAAGCAGAAAGTCAAACAAAAAGTTTGACTTAATGCCACAAGTGGCCAATTATCTTACCCTCAGTCACTGTTTTTAGTCCCAAAGTTCCCAAAGACACATGTCCATGATGGTGTCCTTTTGCCCCTCCAAACCTGAGGCAGGCACTTTGCAAATCCATTCTTTCTTTTTTATCTTCTGTTTGTTTCTTCTCTCTCCAGTTTTCCGAGCTGCTCACCTTCTCCAAGTTTCTTTAATCTTTTTCAACAAATCCTGATGCAAAAATCAGCTTTTCAAATCCTTGGCTTTCTCCAGGTACCAGCTTTCCAGGCCTCCTTGCTCTGGTGCCACACACATCTTTTACCAGGCTCGCCTTCCATTGCATCAGGCCAGAATCACCAGGCCTGACCTCATCAGTCCCTGGTCATTCCTGACCTGCCATTGTGGCATCTGACTCCACACTGGCTACTCCTCTGCCTGCTACTTTCTCACCATGGCTCCTTACTACCACTCCTACTCCTCTTTATCATCCCAGTATTCTTGCATCTCTCACACCCCTCTCCTTTCTGGGCTGCTTCCGGCCACCTTTTGTGCACCCTTTTCTCACCTCTTTCTTCTCGTGGGTCTTTCTCTCAGACCCTGCCCACCAGGACAGGATGGCGGCCAGTACAGTTTTCAACTATGCCACTACCAGAGGCCCTGGCTGCTGATCCAGCTGAATCACCCTGTATCACCCTTTCCTGAAATGAAACCTCAGGGACTCTCTAGACCCAATCCTCCATCGGTCACCTGGCTGTTTCCCAAACTTCCTCTTACTGCTTTGTTATCACTCCCTCTCTAACACCCTCTGTCTGAATCTTATGCTTATATTATCCTAGAGTTGATTTTCAAAAAAATTTCCTGTTGTGGTTTATGAATTTGACTTGAGTTAAAAGTGAAACTCCATGCTGATAGAGATAAGCACTCTTGAGATCTAAACCTCATATTACACCCATCCTCTTAGTTTTAACCATTTGTGAATCATGGGTCACTGACTCTCTGAAATTATTTTGTCATTTGAGTATTTTTGTTACCACAGAACTAAATGAAAAATGTTTCTTTACTTCGTCTACACCTTTGCACACACTTACTGGGCAATATATTTTTCTCTGACTTCCGTTTTCCCCTGGGTGCTGCTTTAGTCTCCAGAGTAGGATGTCTTTGAATTCTCAGCAAGTAACTAGCCTATTGCTGTTGCTATTCAAAGATGTTTTTCCCTGTAGTCTTAAGAATCTCTCTTGTATTGTTTTAATATGTATGGTCGAGATTTTGAATCTGTTTAGTTATTCTGTGGATTTATGTGAAATGAATTGATGATAATAGTGAATAACATAAAACATAATAAAAGACATGAAAAAATCATTAACACCCATAGTTAATCATTCTCAACATTTGCATGAATATTTGCATTTATATATATATATATATAATATAAAATAGAATCTTTGCGATTGAAGTATTTGAGATCACTGATAGACTGGTACAGGATGTGCCTAAGTGATACGCATGATATTTTACCTATCTGTTTCACCCTTAAGGGAAATCTCTGGAGGTGTGAGAAGTGGGAGACATTCTTGGGAGACAGTCTTGTCACTTCAGGTAGGACTGTTGATATCCCTTTTCAATGATACATATGCAAAAAAACCTTGAAAAACCTCTTTTTCTTTAATTTCTTACATCTTTGTTATGGTTTTCCCTCACAACCCACTCTAGAGATGGTAGAACCTCACTGAAATAACCCAGAAGACAGGTTCATATTCCAGAAGCCCTTGTGCCACTTAACTAAAGCTAATCTTTTTTCTTGTTTATCCCTCTGGTGTCAATTTAACTATTTCCTCACCTATGAACCTAATAGAGTGGAGGAGATGATCTTTCTTCCCAACACATTTTGTATAGTATCTATAACTAATATTATAGTGGTTGTTTTAGAAATAGCAGTAATGATAACAATTAGCATTGTCTTATATTCTTTCTTTAAAGAACATATTTTTAGTGATCACCTATTTCAGTGTATACTTGCAACACAGAAACTGACTTCTTGTGCTTAGTATGGGCTGGGAAGCTACACTCTGTCTTGCTGCTGATGAAGGACATTTGTCCTGCTCACCCTCAATGAAGAAGGAATATTGGTATCACTGCTATCAGTCTTTGTCTCCCAAAGGTTAATTGTTGGTCTCTGTTTTCTGTAATTGAAGTCATCATTTTAGAGGTTACTTTTCCTGAAAGGAATTCTTTTTTATTTTGACCTTCTAGAGCCCACCGACACACTTTCTTTCTTTGAGTTTCCTTGTTGAAACGCTTTGCTATAAAAATCTGCTACAAAACCTTCCTGTGGAGTGGGAAAGGTTGACAGTGTCTGTAGTTTTGTGTCGACTCTGGGAGGGGGTTATTCAGATTGCTCCCATACGTGATCCCAAGATCATATTGTTTGAGGCTAACTTCTCTAGTTTTCTGAAAGTTCTACATTTTTGGGGAGTGGTCAGTGGTCAATTTTTTCAAGTATTAATAAGATAACATTTGATCTGTGTTGACAAGTGATTATTTGACATGTTTCACTTTTCATATTTCTTTTCAAGTTAGAAATCAAGAGGAAGAGGGAACTTTACTTTCAAGATATAGATGTAACAATCATTGAAAAAAATATTAAGATAATATTGTAGTTCAAATTAATTCATGGAGATATTATTTGTAAAGAGGTAATTACAGAGATTTAGAGTACAGGTCAGAGTGTCCATTTGGATAATCTCGACACAATCATCTCTGAAATTTCCCTCAAGAATCACTTTTTAAGTGAACATCCTGCCTATGAGAAGAAACCATTAGTCTAGTTTCACATTTTCTTGGAATTCACATAAATGAAATCAGATAGTAAGTATTGTTTTGTGTATCATCTTTCACTCAATTGTTACTGAGAGGCATTCTTCTTATTGTTACGGATGAATCAGGAGCTGATTACATTTTTCCATTGCATGAACACCCATTGTTTTGTTAATGAATATTAGCATGATTTTCACTGCATTCCTGAGCATGCATTTTAATTTGCACAATCTTTTACATTTCCTTTGAATAGACACACAAAATTGCTAAACCTTAGGATGGTTACAGTTTTGACTTTTTAGAAACTATCAAATAGTCCTTCAAGATGATGAAACTATTTATATTGCTACTAGGTGTAAGATCCTCCTTGCATATTTGTCAGCAGTTTTTATCTAGCCTTTCTAGTGTTTTTGAAGTGAAGTCTACATTGTGCTCCTAATATGTACTTCCATAAAGATTAAAAATATATGGAGCAAAAATTGAAAAGAAATTACATAATATTCTAAATAGGCATTGAGAATGTATAGCCTATATAAGACAGTTAACTGTGAAATGTTAGAGAGGTCAGATATGTTATATTAATGTGAAATCCTTTTAATGGAAAATAACATATGTTAAACAACGTATACTAGCCACCCTTTGAAAAGATACATTATGAAACCAGAAAATGAGTCATTCTTTAAGAACAAATCAATGTTACATATAGAAAAAACTTCAGCAGATACCCTGGAAATAAGCACATGCACAGGCCATAGCCTTAGTTTATCTTGATGCTATAAGAACCAGATCTGAAGTGAAGTTTTACTTTAGGTATATTTCTAAAAATTTGTAAAATGTTTAATTTTAAGGTGACTTTGAGTGATTTCTTCTCAACTTCCTGCTCAACTATTTGCAATAATCTTATGCTAAACCAAATATTTCTGACAGCTTTAATGCAAACATTCAATATGAATCTTAGTTTCTTTCATGATATAGTATCTAGATTGAATTCTATTAGGAAGTGATAATGTATTAAAAACATTGACACAGGGAGGGTTATTTCATAATTTTTCTTCCAAATGAATTTTGAAGGGATGTGTGAAGATTATAGATGTAGAATGCAAATTTTCATTTATTCCCAATGATTCACTGGGTGGGGGGTGTGTGCATTTGTGTATGTGGGTAATGTGTAATCTCAAGAGGAATAGCCATTGAGACTTAGAGATAAAAGGCAACCATTATCTAAGCAGGTGAGTCTGTCAAATAATTTAATATTAACATTGATTAGCATAGTTTAGCATGTCAAGTGTACACTAGTTCTTAATTTTGAAAGATTAAATAAAATAGTCAATATGAAAGAATAAATATTGAATGGAATTGGAAGAATCATGAGAACTTTTTGAAGAGTTATAGAATATTTTTTCCCTCTAGAATTAGACAAATAAGCAATTTAAAATGGAAATAGAAAGCTATAAAAATGCACAGAAAACATAATTTAAGAATGAAAGGCTAGAGAAAGAAAAAAAAAACTGAATTTGAGGTCACACATAGAAAGAACTTAGGTGTTTTACTCTATAGTCGGTCGATTATTTTTATAGTGCCCTCATTATATACAAATGAGAATAATATGACTTTTTGTTTTTATTTTAGCTAGTACTAAAATAATTCAGTAAATTAGTTCAGAAAGAATTTATAAAATAAGACCCCATAAAATAAGGACTTTGCTTAGCTTTATGAAATAATTGTATTTTTATTTTTATTCACTTATTTACTTGCATATTTATTTACTTATTCAGTCATTATTTGTTTTATCAAGACACATGTATATGTGTGTGTGTGTGCGTGTATATATATATATAATTCTTAGAAACTGCGCCAATACATTTCTGTTGTCTTCTCATTTGCCTTAGACTAAACATAATAGCTAGTATTTCTCTCAAACAATATCTATAGAAATCATGATAATTAAGAAGATAAGATAGAATTTATTCTTTTTGATTTCCTCAACACTTTTTCTCATGTACAATCATTGTCTTAAATATTGACAAATACTGATTCTGTTCACATACGAATATAGGTGACTCTAGATACCCCAAATCATACAATGTTCTAATCAATGTTATCTCAATTAATAAATGTTAAAAGTCAAAAAAAATGCTTTCATTTGTAAAATAGGGATGCTAATTTCTCTTTGAATATTTTAGACAGAATTAAATAATTTCAATGAATACCTGCTTCCAGAGCACCTTACAGATGCCTCTGCATAATCTTAAAGTCCAAATTTAAAATATCATTCATTCCTTTATAAAACCTGAACCTCATTCAAAATCTACAGATTTTGTTTTGCATAAAATGATTTCTTATTGCCCTCACTATTTTCTGCAATTGACAAATCTACATTAAAATGATAAAATATAACACTACATATATTTCAGAGAAGGAAACAGTAATATCAAATATCTGTTTAAACTGAATACAGGTATGTAATTATCTCAAAATGAAAAGCTTAGTTTTATATAATAATGAAGGTAATAAATGAGATGGAAAGTCAGTGGAAATAAAATCAAATTATTATAAGAATTACAAAAAAAATTGAGATAAGGCTCCCATAAGTTATCAATGCATATTGACCCACCAAAATGGATAATATTTAACTAATTAATTAATTTACTCATCCTTCATTTACTTTTGATGTGTGAACTTCTTGGGTTCTTCTGAGAAAGAATTCAGCAGAAATTCCCATTCATCAGCACATAGAAACGTGTATTAAGGAAAAGAGGATAAGAAAAGAGAGACACCTGCATAGACCTAGGCAGATAGTCTTAAAGGAAAAGACTGCCAATATGGGTAATATTTTAAAAAGAAATAAAGATTGACAAAGTTACTAGCAAGAATATGGGGACACAAGAATTCTCATGTATTTCAATTGTGAATAAAAAGTATTGCAGATATTTCATAACATGATTTGTTGATGTTTACTGAATGGTACCCATTCCTAGGGTTTATGGTCAAGAAAATAGTGAGCATACATCTATCAAAATATAGGTGCAGGCAGTTTTTTCATATCCCAAATTTGCCAACAATACAAATTCTTACCAGTAAAAAGATGGATAAATAACCTCTGAATATTCCATACAATTGAATGCTGCACAGCAATAGATTGTAGTTATACTGATACATGCAACAATATTTTTGAATCCCACAGAAATTATAATTACTACGTTAAGCAAACATATCATTGGAAAGATTATATCCCATATGCACCAATACATACAAAGTTCAAGTTCAGGTAAGATGTATTGATAATGAAAGAATATTGATTACCTCTTAGATATATTATTGGTTAAAAATAAGCCCGAGTACATTCTAGTGTACTAGTTGCTGATGATTTGTGGTTATTTAAATGTATGCTGTGGTTACATGGTATAATTCTACACTAAAAGCTTGTAACTCTGCAGACTTATTGTGTATATGTTTCATATGTGTCATATCTATATTTTCAATAGCTTTAAAAATAAGTATGTGATAAGCCATCCAAAACCAAAAATATTTAGTTAAAATTATGTGACATTTTCAATTGAACATATGTATTTGGAAGTTTTTCATTTCAGCAATGCATCTAACCTCAGTTTAAATAAACTAGTAATTGTAAAATATTTATAAATTACAGGAAAATTTATGCAAAAAACAGAACACAATCTAAGGATATGAAAGGAAAAACTGTTTTTCATTGTTCCTTGAGGACATCACTCTATTTTTACACAATGCAGTTAGTATATGTCTATTGACAACACTGTCTCAAGGGTAATATTCTTTAACACTCAGTTAAAAGGTAATAAAGGATGTGACTTTTAAAATATCAATTCACTACTTGTGAATGTTTGTAAACTAAATTTTGCTCATTTTTGTCTATTTTCCTACTGACATGTAGAAAATTTTTACATTCCAGATGCTGATTTACTATTAGTTATACATGTTCTAAATAGCTTCTCCAGAGCATGATTACTTGACTTTTCTTATTCTTTGTCTCATTTGATATGCAGGGGATATCAATTTTATACAGTTAAATCTGCCATTCTTTTATACCACTCTTATTCATTTAATATTTTTTTTCTACATACTGTCTTAAATTTTCTCCTAGGGAGCAGTCAGGGAGGGGAGGTGGTGGATGACCTCTAGGGATTAAAATGATGTGAAATATATATATATACAAATTATTCAATAATTTAAAAAATATTTGACTTCTGAAATTTTAGTTTTGTTTTGAGATTTATGCCTTTCAATTAAAATGAATTTATATTTGTATATAATACAAATGCAAACACATAAAAAAGAAGGATACCAATTTGTTTTCATTAATCTGCACAATAATTTATCCAAACAGTTTTATTGCAAAGTTCATCCCTTAATCATTGTTAAGTCTTATGCTATTTTCAGATTTTCTATTGTTTTACATTATCCTATTTGTCTACCCACAATCAATGTCACACTTTCATTGCTACTGATGCTCATGACAAATTTATATTCTTGGTTATTTTCCAGAATCCATCTTATTTATTTGTAGGCTGTTACTCATCTACATACATTTCAGATTTTATGTAGATATTTCCACTAAAAATATCAGATCTTTGGTTAAGATCACATTTGACTCTTTAGATCAATTTGCAGTGAAATGAAATATTAAGATTTTGCTTTCCACACAATGAACACAGTCTGTCTAGTCTTCTGTTATAGCTATTAATCATTCAAACATTATTTTTGTAAAATTCTTCCACGTTTTAGTTTTTTATTATTATTTAGATTTAGTCCTATATAATGGATATGTTTGATACAACTATAATGAATATTTAAACTGCATTTCTTGTTATTATTACTACAGAAAGAAAAGGCAACATCAGGCATTGATCTTTTAATCAAGAATTGTAGAATTCTTATAATTTATGGTAGTAGTTTTATTTTATTTTTAATAAATGATTGTTTAATCTATACATTTCTATTTAGTTTCTAACCTTTATAATTTGTTTATTTTTATTACATTGATTTTTCAGTCTGGTACTTCCATTTTATTGGTTAATAGAAGTTATGATAGGAAAACATATCTTATTCCTATACTTCAGAGAAAATTTTTACTGTTTATTTTCACTAAGTTATAGAATATTTCCTGTAAAGTGGTGAAATACCTTAATAGGGTTGTTTCCAGCCTTGACTAAGGCAAAAATATGTGATATGAACTACTCATATTTTTGTGAAAATACATGGTATACACTCAGAATTGAAATTTCAATGTATGCTCTATTTTACCTGTTTTCCAAAATTAAAAGATAATACCTAATTTCCAGAGTCATTAACAAATTTGCATGATTTTAGTTTATGTGATGACTGTGAGTTCCATCTGTGTAGATACAAACCAGGTTTGTAATGTGTGAAAAGCTTGAGTCATCACTTGGTAATCTGAACAATACTGAAATCTCCACTCCTTTCTCTTTAGCTTTCCTTGCTTTATTTTTAGTGAAATAAAATGTTCTGTTCTGTATTTCTAATATTGTGTATCTTTCATTGTTTTTCCTTGAAAGCCTCCTTATTTTAAAGATCACTGTATTTTGACCAATGTGGAGGACAGGAAGAAAAGTTGGGGTAGGACATCTCATGGGAAAGAGTACCAAGATGATCATCTGGGCCAAACTATTCAAGTGCAACTTCAACCTCCATGGTCTCTTGCTCCTCAGCAAAGCGGGGCACTAGTGCTTTGCCATTTCTGTGGTCTAACACTATATCTGCCGCTGCCCATTTCAGGGATGGAATAAGCTTGGGGAGAAGAAACACTCAGAATTTGGCTTTCTCTCCGCTCCCACTTTTAGCATCTCTCCTGTATAAGTTCTAGCACAGCCCAGAAGTTATTCACCATGTCTGACTGGAACTGTATCCCCAACCTCATATGAGTTACATGGAAGTGAAAAGGAAAGGCCTAGCTCATCCAGGAGAGTAAGACCAACCTCTCCCTCCATGTAGCACAGTTGTGGTATTGTTTACTCTGGCTACTCACAAAGATGTTTCTAGTTTCAACATTCAGAAGCTTTATTTATTTATTTATTTATTTATTTATTTATTTATTTATTTATTTATTTATTTATTTATTTATTTATTTATTTATAACTTCAATTTTCCAAGTATATTAGGAGAAATCTTATTGACATTTATTAAATAAATAACCTCAAAGTTTATAGTTTTGAATATTCAGGGAATATTTACTCTTTCTAGAAATTGAAATGAAATTATTTCTGAAAACTATTCTGTACATCCTTTTGTTACAGTACATTCTTTTGTTAGCTATTTTAGTAGATAAACCCAAATGTGCTAATTATTTGATCATCACACAGCGTGTCTTTATTTTAACATGGACTTTCAAATGTCAAGTAATTCTTGGTTGATTTTCTCCCAAAAGAATCAGGGGCCAAGATAACTTCAATTTGTGGTTTTGCCATGCTGAATATCATATAATGTCAAGTCTGACTTCGGCGCTTGGTTTTGTTTTATTCAAATGTAAAGAAAAAAATGCTGCCTCATGGCAGGGGGTGTACTTAATGATGAAAGAGAGATTTTAGGCCGGGCATGGTGGTGTATGCCTGTAAGTGGCGACCTGAGAAGCCGTAGCCAGGGCCAGGGATCACGGTTTGAGTCCCCGCGGCGGGCACGTAGTGAGACCTAGTTCCAAAAAAATATAGCCGGGCATGGTGGTGCATGCCTGTAATCCCAGCTACCTGGGAAGCTGAGGTTGAGGATTGTTTGAGTCTGTGGCAACCCTGGCAACATGAGTCTGTGATTCCACAGGCAAAGATAGAGAGACCTAGTCTCAAAAAAAAAAAAAAAAAAAAGAGAGAGATTTTAATAAAAATAGCTAAGAGTATCTCTCAACTTTGTGGCTTCCTCAGGTTCCAGTGTAGAGCAGGCAGCTTCAAGTTTTGCCTCCCTTTCTTCTATCTCACTGTGCTTGACAATCATTATGTTCTAGTGAATGCAATGATGTCTCCTCCATGGTCGCCTGCACCTGTGAAGGGCAGCCTTCCCTGAATCTACTCCTAGCCGACGGGTGAAGGTTAGGACACAAAGCACACCTCTACATGTTTCTTTTAGTAAAAAGTGGAGATACCACCATATCTACTAGGGAACCATCACTGCATCCCCTTGTGTAGAACACAGGTTTCTTAAGTGCTAGCTGAGAGTCCTTCATACTATTCCTTGCTGCCTCTGACTCAGCTCATTTCAATTCAGTTTAATATAATTCAACATATTCAGTCATGTAAGACGATCTGCCAGATATTGTCAGATTATATAATTTGGCACTCCTTTCATCCTAGAAGTGGGCTTTCAATAATGGATCTACACATAAGTAAATCACATCTACATTTATAACAACAATCAAATTAGAAGAGAACAACTAGCCTAAAGAATAACATTTAGAAATTTTACTTTTAGCTAATATACTTTTAGAAACACAAACTAAAAATGGCAAATAGAATACACATATTAGTTCTGCCTCAAAGCAAGGCATCTTGAAATGATAGTATGTATTAAGTCAGCTTTATGAACACACACTTGATACTATTTTCCATTTATGACTTATTCTTTTATAGGTGAAATAACTGTTAAAAGTAAAACTGATTTGTCAAACTTTGGGAAATTAAGGTCAACGTTTGTAATATATATTTTGTCTCCTAAAGTGAATGTTATTAAATTATAATTTATGTATACTAAATACATACATTTTAAATATAGAGTTTGATGAATTTGGCAAGCAAATGTACTCATATCATCACTTCTTTACTATCAACAAATAATTCCCTACACCCAAAGTGAATATTGATGCATTTTCTGTCATTATGGGTTGCTTTTGTTTATTGCTTAACTTAATGTAAATACAATTATGCAAGAAGGATATCTCAATATGGCTTTGTCCCCAGCATGTGTAATGTTCTTTAAGATTTGTTCATGATATTGCATGATTTATCAGTTTGTTCAATTTTATCACTGAGTTCTGCACTCTACAAGAGTGACACAACTTGACTAGCTATTTATAAACTCATTGATAATTTAGGGGTTCAATTTGGGGTTATAATGAGCAAAATTGCTTTAGATATTTAAATACAGGTCTTTGTGTGTATATGTGGTTAAATTCTCCTGGGTAAACAAATACCAAGGAATGGCTTTATTTGGTCACATAGTCTGATTTCTCTTGGTCAGTATTGCAGTTTGAAAAGGAAAGGACAGTTTCAGGATTTTCATAAATTTACTTTTAAATTTCATAAATTTACCTTTAAAGCATACATTTTACTGTATGCTTTACTGTATGCTTTACTGTATGTTTTTAACCAAAGGAATAGATTGTATATGAGGTGTTTTTCTTCTGATGCTTCACATTTTATAAATCCCCTCACTTAAAAAAGTTAAAATGTGGCCTCACTACTTATAGGTAAGCAAAAAAAAATTATGACCTTCAAATTTTAATTTTTAATGAAAATTTTAGAACACCTTGACTAATGGAGATCCCCTGGTACTGCCTTTCTTGCTTAAGTTCAATGAATGTCTTACCCCCACCAAGTTTAAAAAGTTGGACCATGAAATATTTAAACTATAAATGATCTCAGTAATGTTCAAAATCAAATAATTTCATTTAGTTGAGGAAATTGAGGTCCAAAATGAAGAACTACCTGGTTAATTCACTTGTCAACATTAAAAGTAAAACTGGTACTGTTTGTCTGTGTTCCTTTTTATTTTTTATTACTTCTCCATAGTTGGCATACATCAACACCATAAACTACGTGTTGCCATTTCCTGAATCTACATAATGTTAGCTTGTACGATGCTCCTGATAGCAATAGAACATGTATAACACAGACATTCTTCTCTCCATTGGAAATAATTGTAAAGAAAACAAAAAACCAAGTGAAAAGAGAAGACTGGTTTTTGTTAGAGTCTGTAGATATGTATTCTGGAGCAGAAATTAGGATGAGTGGTTTTGATCAATAACTCTCACTGACTCTATACAGCCAAACAAACATATTTCTGTACAGTTGGGTTTCTTCACTTGGGACTTCCTCCCAAGGAAGGGTCTAATTTTCTCTTTTTTATTTCATCAGTCCAGTCTTAAAATAAAAATGATATCTGGTTATATGTACTTGCCTTTCTTGATAAATATTTTGTTATTTTACAATAATCAGAGATACACAATCTCAGAGTCCCCCTGAAAGCTGTTTCACAGAAATGTGAAAATCACTCTTGAAATTTGAAAGTTGTATTTACTGGATATATTTTTAGTCATAAAACATTTTCTATTTAGTCATTGCTTATTTACAATACAATATTCATTGTAATGCACATTTTGAGTAATTTGGTAATGATGTGCTATACTATAACTGTCCCTACAATCAAAATAGCAAGTAGTTCTTCCCTCTAAAATGATCTTGTGCTTTTGCAGTGGATTTTTTCTTATTTTGGGCTCAAGCAGTTCAGACCTATTTAACTGCTAAAAACATTTAGCCTGGAGTTTTATGAGGGATTTTAAATTTTGAAATAAACTTATGTAATTGATAGGGAACCGCTTACTATTTTTTTTATTTCTTCTTAATATGTGATAATTAGTATCTTTCAATGAATTTTTCACTTAAACCAGATTTTCAATGTTGTTGGGAAAAGTTCCTCATGGTATTTGGTTGTAACATTCTAATGGATGTGGATAGCATCCCTAGTGATATCTAGGACCTACAGGACCTATAACCTCTCTAATGTTATCTATGTTGCATTCCTGGTTTTGGTAGTTTTTATCTTTTTGTATCTTTAATTATTGTTTTATGGTCATTCTTACTAAAGGATTAGAAAAAACATCTAAATTTTATTGAATTTGTTAAAAACTGACTTTTTTTTCCTATCTTTTATGTCCTCCTTTGTCCCTGTAATCTTTCATTAACATTTGTGGACTTAATTTTCTGCTTTTTTTCTTTTCAATAAATTGACATGAGGGCATCCTTCCCACTCACCCCCCAATTCAGGCAATAAAAGTTGTAATTGAATAATATTCCATGATGTGTACATAACATTTTTTTATCCAGTCCTCTGTCCTTGGACTTAGTTTGTTTCCATAAATGAACTATTGAAAATAAGTTTCCAGAGAATATAGGAGGGCATATAGCCCTTTCAATTAGCGTTTATTGCATTCTTTGGGTCAACAACTAATGTTGGAATGGCTGCATTATGTGACATCAATTTTTAATATTTTGAGAATTTTCTATACTGTTTTCCATAAAAAATAGTCTGATATAAATGAATGTATATAACAATCATTTCAGTACAATGGATTTCCTGTTAGTAGGTTAAAATAAATTAAACCACAAAAGAAGGCCTAATTTAATTTGAATATATTTATTAATTAAGTTAAAGAGATTAGTTAATGAGTATATATGTATAATTACTGTGTAATTGCAACATAATTTAATTACGCTATTCTGTGTGCTAACTACAATTCACAAAAGGTGTGAATTAGTTAAACAACATATTCGAAGGGAATGGAAGCTATCTCTACTTCAAATGAAATAGTATTTAGAGTTGTTTTATACCAAAGCATATAATATAGTTCTGAAGTAGTGTTTTGGAATTTTTTCAAGACTGATTCATTAATTTATTTATTTTTTAATCCAGACAACATGAAAGGGAAGGCAGTGTGGACATGTGTAAAAAGTGTTGGATTGGGAGTTACAACAACAGGGTTCCAGGTATGCTGCTTTCATCACTACTCACAGACATGGATAAATCTCATGACTACTGCCTCATTTATGACATTTCAAAGTCACATCAACTTGAGCCCAGTATTGCTTCTTGCTATTAAATAATATGATTCCACTTTAACTTAAACCATACTTATAATCAAGCTGATGGAATAATTTATCGCATGTGTAATTCAACAACTTCACAGTGACTGTGATACTGTGAATGGTGGTGTTACCCAAAAATCTTATGTTAAAATTCTTGCTGATGGTTTTTGAAGATGGCATCTTTGTTTGGTAATTAGGTCATGAGAACAGAGTCCTAATTAATGGGATTGGTGCCCTTATAAAAAGACCCAAGAAACTTCCCTTGTTCCTTCTGTCTTTTCAGGTTACAGCAAGAAAATGACCATTTATGAATCAGGAAAGCTCTTCCTTATGAGGCAAACAATCTGACCATGCAGGCACCCTGCTCTCAGCTTTCTAAAACTGTGAGTAATTTCTGTTGTTTTTAAGTCACCCAGGCTGTGGTATTTTGTTACAGCAGCCTAATGGATTAAGAAATATCCTGGTTACTATCATCAGCTTTGGTGAGTAAAAAAAAAAATCACCTCTTTCTAGTATGTGCATTCATAACATACCCATTCTAAAAAAAAGTTTCCCTTCCATGTCTGTAACAGAACCCTTCTCAGAAACAACTGCTTCCCATTTCAGTTACAAATGCAAGAAACTGGCATAAAACATCATTGTAGCAGTATTAACCACATGACTGTGATATTTTAGAATGATGTGAATGGACCTCAATTTACATTGAGTATCTTCATTGCTTCTAAGGGTTTTGGAGGTGGTAAAACTAGCTTAGCAAGTAACTTACCCAATGCAAAATGTCTTCCTAAAGCACAATAGATAATACTTTACATAGAACGTGAATGTTACTATTCTAGCAATTATGGATGGTTATTACTTTTGATTAAAATTAAATTAAATAGCACTTGAGAAATAAGTGGAGATTTAATTATAGCATAAAAACTGTCAGCCTTTCATTTTTAACATCTGTTAGATGTGTATGCCAGTAGCAATGGTCTGGATTATTTGCCAGACACCTAGTCAACAAACCCCTGTGAATCATCTGAGAGCCGAGGCATGTGATTTCAAATATCCTGCTTTCCAAATCTAATGACTGGGTCCAAGTTAAATACATTTAAGGACTTTCTAATTCTAATTTTCCTCCATTTTATGGGGAAAAGAGCATTTCCAGTTTTTTTTTAAATTTTTCACTGTTCATTATGATGGATTTGATCTGGCATGCCATGTCTGTGCTATAGCAAAGTGCTGGAATTCTGCAGAAAAAGAAGCTTGTTTACCTGAAAAATGCCAAATGTGGAGTGTTTTGTTGCCTTCATGTGATGTTTCTATAAAGGTTATTTTTAACTTTGATATTTAAAAGGCCAAAGCATTGGAACTCTTAGTTCTGGAAAATGTTTTTGGCTTAAATAGTTTTGAGTCTATGCTAGTTAATTAGCAGCCAGGCAGCAGGGACCTAGGCAGTAGCTGGTATTACATTTCTGGTCAGTAGATTCTCCTTTCAATGCTTTTTTCAGTCATCAATGTATGGATCTGTGAACTCAAATGTGACTTAGTAAAAGTAACAACCTCTCTGGACTTGTGTGTTTTCACCTATAAGAAGTGATTTAGAATAGATAAACATCCCTAGCTTTAAAAGTCAATAATCTCCCAAAGTCATTATCTCAAATGGTAGAAATTCTTGAGTCTTAATTTCATCCTTACCTTTCTTCTTTTATTAGGGTATTTTTCTGTTTTACTTTGCAGGTTTTGGTTGCTCTAGAAATATGATGATTTTTTTTTCTTTCTTAATGTGTAAGTTCCTCTGTGTGAGGTATTATCCCTCTCCTACATGGTTTGCATACATACATGTGAGCTATTTGAGCTCCAACACTGTGGTTTTCCTCCCATTACTATGGATAAATACATGGCTTTTGACAAACATGTATTATAGAAAGATCCCTCCTTTGCTTATGCTGTGGCATCCCCACTACTGTCCTTTCTGCTCAATTTCCTCACAGGCAATTATGTCTTAGAGGTTGTTGGTACTTTCCTGAACACCCAAGACATTTCTTTGACCTTATCATACTCATCAAGGCACAGATTCAGCGTTATGCATTGCTGGTACAGTTAAGTTCTGCCTTGTTTTTACTTTCAGGAATTCTGGACTTAAAGGTATTGGGCATAGCGAACTGTTGATTTGTTTTGTAAATATTCAATGAACAGCTTCTGTGTCCTAGGCATTGTTCTAAGACCTGGGTATAGAGAGAAGAGAATGCTGTAACCCATTTCTTCACGGAGCTATTGCTCTACTGATACAGTCACATGTGACTCCATAATAAAATTGTCCTATGTATTCCACTTTGATGATATTACGTACGTAACTTGAACTTTTCTAAATGTATAGGAACAAAACTAGCAATGTCAATTCATGTAGTGATAATGGAGGCTGTCATTTATTGAATTGTTTGAATGTGTATAAATGAGCCATAATTGTCTCTAATTCTGAACATAGTCAGTTAGGTGTAATTATATTTGAACAATTAAATATTAATATACAGGTGAAAAGCTGAAACAAAGATTCTTCTATCATTCACCTAACTTGTGCAACTTAAGAATTATGATGAATTATGATGTAGATCCAATTGAATCTACATCACTTTATCTTAAAGGCCCTTTCTAAAATTATATAAACTCTACACCATATTGTAGCTGAAAAAAAAAAAAAACTATCTAATTTACAGAAATTTCTATTGCAAAATATTTTTCTCATTTATTTGGTTAATCCCTCAACTACCAATTTATTATTATCATTATTACTATTATCGAAGTAGTTCCCCCTTATTAAAACTTATAAAGTATGAAAGGAATGATGTATTGAACTTTTATACTTAATAACACTTCATTGAGGTTCTGTCATGAAATAGCTTGCTTGCATAATAAAATACTGACTTTGAGGTCAAAACGTCTGCATCTTCTCCCTCTTATCACATAATAAATGACACATAATCACACTTCTTAAGACAAACACAATTTTACTTTGGTGCTTCTTATAGATATGTTGTAAATGACCTCATGGCTTAATTGATAAAGGTCTGAGATTTTTGTTTACCATCTTTCAGGCTAACAAATTAGACTGCTAACATTTAATGTATGTTGGCAGATGACAGGAGCCTCCCAGGTCAGAGACTAATGACTTTATTACTCACAGGATGGTAAGTAGTACAGGAATCAGCATATTTGGCACTGATTCCTTTAGCCTCAGCTCCTTTAAGGCCCTGGAAAGAGGAGCAACTGATTATTCTAAACATAGTGGGACATGTTATAAGAGTGGAAATTGTTTAAAGAAAACAGAATGTTTTGTACTTTCAAAACATACTTTTGTAAGTATGCCTGACTTTTGCTCCTAAAAGGGCACTATATGTCTCCAAGGCTGTTCATT
The DNA here is from genome assembly GCA_004024945.1 of Uropsilus gracilis. Classification (NCBI taxonomy): domain Eukaryota; kingdom Metazoa; phylum Chordata; class Mammalia; order Eulipotyphla; family Talpidae; genus Uropsilus; species Uropsilus gracilis. The sequence continues at coordinate 9,734 of PVHY01014514.1, read as the reverse complement.
ATTTGACAGTCAGAACAGAAGTGGTCACAATTTCTTTTTGCAAAATGTGTAGACAAGTGAGGAATCAGTGAAAAGTTGTGTTCCAGCACTCATGAGCTTACGTGCCCCTTCTTCAAGGAATGACTTCTCTTGGGTCTCATTGCTACTCTTAATCATCTCCTTATGCTTCTATTTTAGATGTTGTAAAACAACTTCTCAGATATGAATTTTATTTATTTGGTCCCAATTTCCCAAAGTAGTACTATACTTCTAATTTGTCTCAATTTCTTATCCTTCCTTGTCCCTTGTATTTGTCATCCAGAAAAAAAATTTTTTTTCTTAGATTTTTAAAACTTGTAATATGCATTTTGTAGATCACCTGAAATGATCTTTATTAGGAAGTCAATTAACTGCTATCTAATACACCACTAGAAGTTTAGTTATTTAAAACAATGTACTACACCTCACACTGAGATAGTTCCTCTACTTTACCTGGCCTTATTCCATGTGGCTTCACAGTTGGAGGGTAGATTTGTCTGAAATGTCTTTATGCTTTCACTCACATGTTGGTTAGTTGGCTATGACTTCGGCTCTCTTTCCTGTGTTACTGGTTGGATTAAAGCCAGCATCCCAGGAAGAAATAGGTAGAAGCTGAAAGTCCTAGGAGGCCTAGTCCTGGAATTTATACAACATAAATTCTGTGACATCCTGGCAGTCAAATCAAGTCACAGGACCAGTTCAGAAACAAGGGGATAAAAAACAGAGTCTGTCTTTGATAGGAGGAGCTACAATATATATTTGATTTTAATGAATATGTGTATAAATGTATACCCCTTGAATTTTGGAAATCACTTCTTTGGAATTTAGTTTCAGTGTTAATAAAGTCCAATCTAAATATATATGTAAGGTGCCTTTCAATATCAATAATTGTGTTTCTAAGATTCTAAGTGCCATTTTTGGAGACTACATAGAGGAGTTAGTAGCTTTTGAGCTAAGGAATGTGTTTAAGTTTAAAATTAGATGAAAACACCTATTTACAATATTTGGAGGAATACTTAGAAAAACTACTGGCTTCTGTAGCTTTTCTAACTACTGAAAAGATAATCACTGAAACAAGCATTGGGGAAAATAATGATGTAAAGCAAAGTTGAATATTCAATAATTTTGTACATAGTGAGTTATATAAGCTAAATTATGCCTAGAGTATTCAAAGACTAACTGCAAACTTGAGAATTTAGTCTATTTCTCTGGTATGCTTATAGTTTACATGAAGAGTTACATTTAAAATAATTAGATATTCAGCTAATTTAACAAACCTTTAAAAATGGATTGCAATTTATTAAGACTTCAATAACTAATACATAGTCTCTGTGCCTTTTGTTTTTTCACCTGTGTACAATGAACATAAAGGCAAATAAGGAATAAATTAAAATAAAGTCAATTCATTGAAATCATTTGCTTATTGATTAAAATGGCAAGCAAAATTAATGAATTGTCAGATTAGGATTCTTTCTTAAAGGTTAATTTTTAATCTTAGCACTTTAGCTGCATATACTTAGTTTGCTTTGGTTTAATATCAGTGCCTTACATGTTACATACCACAATCAGAACATTTTAAATTTAGGTAAGTTTTCCACTGTGAAAATGTCTATTTTCTTTATATTTGTAAGATCTCTCCCTTTCTTCCCCCTGTCTCCATATGTATATATCTATGTTTATATCAATATTGATATATTCTTACATCTACCTGCCTCTGGAAGCATAATCACTAAAACAATTGTCCTAGATCCTCTTTCAGGCATTTGCTATGTTTTGTATCTTGGGTCACTTGAGAATTGATCATATGGAACATTATTTTTCTGCAAGTTAGCTTTTGGGAAATTGACTTTTGATAAATTTGTCATTTTATAAATTGGCTATTTGACATATTTGTTTGTCAGTTGATGAATTTTTCATTTGCTGAGTCTGTTATTTATTGAATGGGTCATTCCAATAATTGACTATCATTGATTTGACCTATGGCAAGAAATGTGGTGAAATCAGCTTGCTCTATTCAGCTCCTGAAACTCATGCTCTTGTGGTTGCCCACAACTCTTATTTGATGGCAGGATATTGGTCAGAGTAGGAAAGTTAGACCACAGAAATCTTCAAATACTACAAATAAGGACTCATCTTTTGGGAAAAATCAGTCTATAAGCCCACTACTTCCACAACCCATCAGTTGTTAATAGTAAATGAGTTAAGAATTAACTTTCTCTGAAAACGTCCTTGTAGTCAAGATCTATGGGATCAAGACAATTAAGAAAGAAGTCACTTTGAGTCACCTATGAGTAGGTGGAAGTGGCAATGATTATAATTTATTGATAGAAATAACATCTATATATAAAAATCTCTTCTCTGTATAAAATGCTAGTTTGAAAGTATTACATTCAGTCTGAGAATAAAAGTAAGAGATAAGTACTATTTCTGTTTTATGAGTGAGAACATTGGAACTTATGAAGAACCAAGATATAACTTCAAAATAATTTTCTACTTTACTTCATAGTCTTCTGGGGCTAATGTTCAGTCATTTTGTAAATGACTTGACAGAGTCATTTGATTGTATCTATAAAATCAAACTCTAAACCACAAAGAATGTCTTTACATAGAGCAGTTTTCCATCAAAGCAGTTGGTGGGCTAGGCAGCCCCCAAAATACTGAGCTTCCTTAAAGGTGAAGGAATGCCAGGGAAATTCAGAAGGTCACATTTCCTAGTCCAAGAGATGCTCAGCAGAATAGGCAAATGAGCTAAGGTGTTGAATCTTCACAGCAGGGTGTTTTCTCAGGCACCAGCAGATGTTTTTCTGATGCCACAGTCCAATGCACTGGGTCACAGAGAACTTTATTAGAGATGTATCACAATCAGTTGTCCAAGGTCTCAGTAATACAGGTGGAGACAGTTAACAGTAAATGATTAAGAGGGGGTAAAAGAAAGAGAACAAAGAGTGGCTACAATATAATTTCACTTATTCCTACATCTAAAGGCTTATTGTTGTTGTTGTAAAATGGAGGGGATTGGCTATAGTTTCACTCTGGGGGAAAAAAAAACCTACTCATTAATAGAGTGAAGAAATTAGGGCATTAGAAGAAGTTTAAATGGCATAAGTATATTGATTTTAATCACATTAATGATATAAGCTATATAAATACAGATAAAAACAGATTGCTGTGCTTCAAAATATTTACAAATAATGATGTTTTGTGTTTTTATTTCAGTCTATTAGATTATATCTTGATTTGAGTCATTAGATTTCCTAAACATGAGTCATCCTACTAAACATCTCCCCCAGTGTCATTTCTGCATCAAGAAGGTATTCTGAAATTTCAGCTCAAAAAATGGCACATGAGAGTGCTTTTGCATTAGGATATATATTGAGTAATGGAAAAAATGTTTATTCTTCTCCTTTGTTCTAATATATACACCTCTGAGCATTTTAGTAGATTGTTGATCATTTCAGACTGAGAAAAAAATCACTTAAAGTTATCTCTGGACTAAGGATATTACAGTGAAATCTCAAGTGGGACTACCTGTGGATGAGTAATTACAGTGAGAATGTCTGAAACTAAGGGGATTCTTATATCCATCATTATCAAATGACACTCCAAATTCAGGTATGATGAAACAGATCATTTGCTAGTAGCATGTGTGCTTTAAGTTAGTATGCAGAGAATGGATTGAGAAAGCTGATTGCAAAATGATAGACAAGCTGGGACAATTTAAAATTTGAGGGGCAAATTGCTTGAGGAAGCTGTGTCATACTACTAGTTTCTTAATATCATTAAGTTTGGTTCTCTTTATTTCTTCTACAGAATTAAATATTCAACAAAGAAAATGATCTTGTTTTAAAAAATTAAAAATTAATTTACTTCATAAAATAATCAGTTTTTAAAACTGGCACTAAAACACTAATTAGATAAGATGATGTAACTGATACAGATTGTTTTATTCAAATATGAGATTAACAGTAAATCAATAATTAAGGTATATAGAAGCACTTTGGGATAAAGTAAAAGAATTGTAGAAAATATAGTTTCACACTCTCATTTTCTGATTTTGGAAAGCTAAAAGAAAACAACCAAGAAAGACATTTTTGTAGAGGAATTATCAAGTTACTGAAAATGAACTTTAGTTGATAATTTTGGGAAATATTTAATATTAGAACTTACATTTTGATAGACCAGATCCTTTTACTGCTAAGTAGATCGTGCCATATTCTTGTTCATTCACACGTGTCTGAAAACAAAGGGAAATTATAGTCTAATGTTCAAAGACAAGACACATGCAATGACATCTAATGACAATGTTGCTCTAACATCTAGGAAGGAGTGACGTGACAAGTTTGAAAATTTCATTCAAAATTTTAACCTTACTCACTTAAAATTCAAAATTTTAAGGTTACTCTGTAACCCTTACAGAATTAATATTGAGTTTGGCAAGAAGATAGGGGAATGAAAAAGAAGACCTTCCCTCCTCCATAAACACACAACTAAATATGCAGATAAAGATCATGGCCCTGGAAGATGACTGAATGACCATCACTATGTAAAGAAAAGTGACAGCAGAACAGGTGGGAAATATTTGAAATATCATTGTATTTAGAATACTCCTGGGGCAGAAAAACTCAAAAAGAGAGAGAAAGAGAGAATGAGAGAGAAAGAGAGAGAGAGAGAGAATGAGAGAGGGCTAGAGGGAGGGAGGGGGAGCTGCAATGAGGAGCTTCTCAGTTGCAGCTCACTGAAGGGCTCAAGCCTACATCAATGTATGAGTAGAACTACAGGAGTAAGGGAGTAGAGATCCTGGAGAGAAAGTCATTGGCACAGATTGACACAGGAATATGTAATCTCCTTGCTGCTAGAAAGCAACCAGACAAACAGAACTGGTGGGGGGTGGGGGCAGAATAATCTGCCAAAAGGGGTGCTTACAGACGACAGAGTCCTACTAGTGACTGTCTGCTGGGGCTAGGTTAAAGCAGTAATTATTGGCTTTCACCTGCGGCTTCTGGACAAGGACAATTTGACATTAAGCCGGTAAGGAAGGTTGTATTAGTGGAACTGAAGTGAAAGTGCAGAAGTTTGCTTGTATCCCCACATAGAAGAGATTCCATTCTAAAGCTGATTGTTTTATGCAAACCACCTACCTTACCACCACCTGCAGTCAAAACAGACATAACTCCATATATAGTACATGCTGCCACTAACTAGGATTTAAACCACTAAGGCCCTGACAGCAAGAAATAGAGCCAGAAGACCAAGCCCTGTATGTGAAAGTTGTATAGCACAGACCTCTCGATAATGTTATTGCCAACTAAGCAGCCCTCCTTTTGCTACCACCACTGAGAGAGAATAGAGAGATGTCTGGAGTGGAGGCAGTCATTTGTGGAAGGCATGTGTGAATCCTGAGAAACACATTTCCCTCATTCACCTGTCAATATAACTAGGAAGATGAATTCTGCCAAAATAGAAGGAACTTAAGAACTATGCAAAAAAATGACATTAGCCAGAAAGAAAAAGACAAACCCTGGATGAGTTTATATAGATGAGGACTATAGGGGAACAAAGTAGATGAGCTGACTAAACAAAATAAAAATAAAGCAGTGACATTGATAATTAACCAAATTTATCCAAGGTGAAGAGAGTGATGGCTAGGAGAAAGGATGAAGTGGGGTATAAAAAATAATGGTGGGTATTTTGATTTTGCTTCATATTTGCCCCCCCCCACCCTTCGCCAAGTAAGAGTCTAAGTGCTAATGAAGCACTGACGATGTGCAAAGATATTGCACTGAAGGCTTCATCTACTGTATCATATGTAGTCTTATCTGCAAAATCTAGTCCTGTGAAATGGGCTCTTACCATGCACATATTTACCCAATAGAAACTGAAATTCAGAGAACTGAATTCACAGAAATATCCCAAAGTTTCTCAACTACCCAGAGGCATCTGTCCATAATAGTGGTGTCCTAGAAGCTGTGACAGGTAACTAGTTTTTCCAGAAGGGCTTTCTGAAAGTCAATATTACCTCTTAGAAACTAGTTGATCATACCTGATTAAATGTTGTTCTCAAATATAACATTCTATGTATAAATGTATTTATATATATATATCTCCAATCATATCTTAAAAAATAAAAGAATTGATTTTATCTAAGTGAAATTTACTATTTACCAAAAAGCATATGAATTTTAATGTAAAGATTTTAAATAAAACCTAGAAGATTACACATTAAGAAATAAGAAATAATTATAAATTAATGTATACCCTTTCATAACATGAGAAAGTGCATATCTTTTATTCATATTTTCAATGTTTCTAATATAATAGTTTCAATTTAGTAGAAGACCAATATCTTTATTTTCTACTTTATTCTTTCTTACATTATACATTGCATTTTATCATTTTAATGTCATAAACTGGTTTCTGTATTTTTTCCACATGTAAATCTAATGAATTGTAAGCATTTGGAAATATAAGTATTTCAATGTCAAAAAATGATGTGGGGTTAAGATGAAAAACAATAAAGATTAATAGTTTTGTTAACAAATACAGACATAAAACTATACATGCTTAGAGCTACATGAAGCAACTGAAAAAAAAATAAATTACAAATCTAAACATCATGAACATATTTGCTGCTAAATCATGTTAACTGGAAAGTTTCAGAACCTAGTATTCGAAGGTTAAGCCAAGGACAAGTTACCTTTGCATAGGGGGAAAACTTTTAAAAATACAGACTTTCAGGCCCTATTTTACATATATTGTGATATACGTGCATTTTAATTACTTCCCTAGATGATTTATTTGCACATTAGGACTTGAGAAGAGAGGTCCCTTTTTGCAGAGAGGTCCCTAGAAATCTGGTATTGGGGTCCTTGTAGTAGCTAACCTAGCTCTACCCTTACAGAGTTTGGGAAGTTCAATCCTTACTTGAATTCTGTGAAACATTCAGCATTCTTGCAATACATCTATTTTTTTTTTTTCAAATTAGCAAAATTTTTACTTGGTAGACAAATATAAAATGCAATGTTTAATATATTTGCTGTTAATCATATAATATGTTTTTTTGCTATGTATGAAATTTTCCATAAGAATTCAGTAAATACATAGAATTGAATAACTTAAGTTGTAGCTTCTCTAGACAAACACTCAGTAGAAAATAAGAGCTGTGCTACTGGAACTAAATACTTTTGGATCTTATTTGTCAATTATTAACTAGGTGACATTTATCAAATTATTTATTTTCTCAGCTCTCATTTCTCTCAATAATCACTGCTTTTACATTTTCTGGGACATCATTACTACCCACTCCAGTGCCTACTTTCATGAAGTTTTTCTTACTACCTTTATTTTCCTTCAGTATAAATGATAAGTGAAATATATGAAATTAAAATAGTCTTATGTTTAATGTGGATCCCCCTATATTGTCATTTCTGGTGTTCAACTTTTTATAAGATTTGCTTATCCTTTGTGTTTGCTGATATAAATGATTAGCTGCCCACCCCCCCACTAATCTACCTATTATCTGTTATCAAAGTTAAATCATCTTTAATTTGAAATGCACCTATGTTAATGTGTCAGAAAATTTCACTTTGATTTCTGTGGTTTTTATTTTTAGTTCAGGATATTTTTTTATATATATATATGCATACATATTTAGGAAATATATACATATATACATTTATATCATCTCTATATCTTATACTAGTTGTGTGTACTTCTACATGGCGAGTGAGAAATTTGCATAGTTGGACTTACCTTGAGAACAAGAAAGTTATATGAAGCAAGATTATTCCATGTGCAGCCTGTCATATTCTTTTCCTTTGTTTTGTGTGCTACAAATGCAATCCCAATAGTGAAATGTGATTTTCACTTCAGTTTCCTGAGGCAAAGCTTGTAATAATGTTCTCCTTCTGTTCACTCCTATAAGCCTTGATGAAATGGATGCCACCTCTTGGGGAAATCCAAGATCCCTTCATGTTTGTTTCTGTTGATTAGCCAGCTCTAGAATGTTAAACAGTCTTTGAACTGCTGACAGCTGCTTGCATAGGGACTTTTTTTTTTTTCCAAGTACATCACTTGATTTCAGACTAAGCTTATTGGTAGTTTAGAGTGACATGGATTCATCACCATAGCTCAAATACTACTTTTAGGTAATCTTTGCTCCCCTACGTGTCTCCACCAGTTTCAAATGAATGGCTTAGAGTTCTGTTCCTGTTATGAGGATGCTAATGTTTGTTTTATTTACATCTCTAATTTGACTTGGTCTTTTGCAAATTCTCTGTGAATTCTCTTCTAACCAATCTCTAGTTAAGTCTGATAATGAAGAACTGGGTCATTACCACGTTCTTTAAAGGCTAAAGGATACACCTGTCCATCCCCAGATCCCACATAGGAGCTTAAATTTAAGCAATCTTTAGAGGAATTGTTGCTTGGTTTTGCTTTCAATAATCTGTGTCCCTTAAAATGAGAGATAAAAGGTTCTTAGTATTTGAGGAAAATGCTTTTACTTATATTTTCTGAATTTTCTTTGACTTTTTTCTTTGGCATTGTCTATAGATCACCTTACTGGCCTTCACCTCATACATACTGGGGTCCTTCAAATTATTTTCAGAACATATTGCCTATTCCTATATTAGAGATAGGAAAACGGTTTCATTGTGGATGTTTGTTTTAATCAGTTAATAATAGGTTTTTGTTTATTGTGTTGTGGAAGCTTCTATGTTCATAACTGGGCTCATAGAAGTGTTTCAAAATTAAATTGATAGCTACAACTGACAATGTTATTGAAAATCCAGAACTCTCTTATTTATCGGTTTTGTTTGTCCAAAAGATTATTTTAAATTTGTAAGTTCCTTTAGCTCTTTTGTTTTCAGAGGTGAAAATACCTTCATGTCTTCTAAGGCTAAAAATTCTAGACGCAAAAAAGGATTATCTTTCAATTTCATTGATGTCTTCTTGTCCATTGAGGGAATAGGTGTGTATCTCAAAAAGGAAATATTAGCAATCTTAATAACTTTTGTACTCATAATTCTGATCAAGAATATTGGGAACATTTTTCCATCACTTTTGATACAGAATATATTATTAAGATTAACTCAGGAAGCAGTGTACTCAAAAGTAGTATTTGAGATAGCACAGATAAATTCAGTACATGCACTAGACTGGAGCCTGTGCTTGAGTGATTGATGTAAAGATACATGTGAAACAACTGAAAAAGAAAATTAAAAAATATTTTATTAATCATTTTGTTGTTTAAATATTTATGTATATATAACTATAAATAACTATGATTATATATAGTTATATATTATATATAATATATAATTTTATATGCAGTTATATATGTGTATGTGTGTGTATATATATATATATATATCATTACATTCCCCAGGGTTCTCCCTTCACTCTTCCACCTTCATCTCCATCATTTGTGCTCTTCCCTACTCCAAATTCTCCCTCCCCCCCATTCCTCACTGCCTGTCCCAGCTCCGCTCTCAGCTTATTTTGACTTGAAAAAGAAAATTTTAATATGTCCGAAACAATAAGGTTTCAATGTTAAAATTCCTGAATTTAGTAATTGTACTGATTATATAACTGTTACAAAGATGAAAAATTAAAATATTATAGAAAAATGGCTTATAAAATTAATTTTATAAATATTTTACACATACAAGTATTAAAGAGGATATGCTGAAATAAATAACAACAGATTATAAGATTGG
>PVHY01014513.1:0-38303 GCA_004024945.1 Uropsilus gracilis | reverse complement strand
TGCTGGAGTGCATTTAACATGTTAATAGAGGAATCTTTTTCTGAGATGCAAATCATTTCTTTGGTGTTTTCTGGAGATTGTCCTTTCTTTGTTGGTGATGGATTACTTCCTGTAGGGCTTGCTTGCATGTTTAAAGTTTTTCTCCTTACTGTGTTTTGCTTTCGAACCTGTTCTACATATTGAGAAACCATGGATCTTGTGTTGGTTGGCATGTTGATGGGAGTGTAATCCAGGTTGAAAGTAGATCTGTACTTTAGTTTAGTAATTTGCGCCGGTGCTGCTTATGGCGCCGGCGCCAATGACCTTCAGCAGCTACCTAACCTGGCGTGGGCAAGGTGGGCGGGTTTCCGGAGGAACCTGGAGGCGGGGCTTGGCTCCCAGGGGTGGCGGAGGTGGCGCGCGGCGAGGGGGTCCCTCCCAGGGTCCTGGAACCAGCGTGGGTGACCTTCAGCAGCTAGCTAACCTCATCTTTTCTAAAAGTTTAAATGAGAAGTTTGATCTTGCTTGTATAAACATAACATTTTTATTCCATATTTAATGTTTAGTGTGGTTACATGCAATTTCCAATCAAGGCTTTCAAATTATGATCTCTTCACAGGCATGGTGAATTTTTTTTCTTTTTCTTAGAGCCCACCTCCCCTTTTATCATTATAAAAATTTTAATAATGTATTTTTTAATAAAAACAACTACCAAATCTTATACATAGAATTTAAGCTAAGAATCTGATAAATAGAATTTAAGCTGAGCAAAAATGTCTGTAGTCCTGGGAGGCTGAGTCTGGGGATCACTTTGAGTCCGTGAGTTCGAGACAAACTTGGGCAATATAGCAAGACCTAGTCTCTTAAAAAAATATTATGATATCTTCAATGATAGTCAGAAGACAAAAAAATTTGCTTATACAATTAAGCAATAAAACATTTAACACTTTTACTAAGCAATCATTTTTGCTCAGCTTAAATTCTATTTATCAGATTCTTAGCTTAAATTCTATGTATAAGATTTGGCGGTTGTTTTTATTAAAAAATACATTGTTAAAATATTTATAATGATAAAAGGGGAGGTGGGCTCTAAGAAAAAGAAAAAAAATTCTTATAATGGTAGTGGATTTTCGATCCAATAGAATTTCTACGTATCATCTGGGTACATAGGTTGAATAATTACTTGCAGGAGACTTGGGCAGTATTGATTCAGCACATGTGCCACACATGGTAAGAAATAGTTCAGGTATACAAATACAGAGATTTGGGGCTTCTGCATGGAGTTGTGTCTCTGAGTGGTCCCAGCCTCCATAGCTGACCTGCATTACCCAGCTACATTCTGGGCTGCAAGCTTGCATGCTGCTTTCATTGGACACCTGAAACATGGAGTTTCCCAGTAGTAGCTCTAGGGCCCTTTCCGCTGTGATAGAGGGGACATGCTCTGAGATGGTTAGGACCAGTGCACCCCCTTGGCTGTACTCAGTGCATCCTGGCCCAGAGATGAGACTGTGATGGCACTCACTGAGACTGCTGCCTGCCAGGACTATGTGGCATGCTGCAGGATCCTGCTCCGCGCTGGCCACTTTCTGAGAGACACTGGATTTGAGGTCAGAGGTGACCTGCCACTGGGTTTTGGCTATATCCCCTTCTCCCATGCCTTCTTGTTATCTCCAAGGCCAAGGGGATCAATGTCATGTCGAACATCTATAACCCATATGGGATCCACTAATGAGCTCTGGCCGGGAAGCTCTGCCTTATCAGACATCACCGTTGTGCTTCCTGAACAATCCCAAGAAAGCTATTCAGGAGCAAAGCATCTTCCAGAACAGAGTTTAACTCCTATGAACCTGAGTTGTTTTAGAAATAGATTTTCCCATTTCCTTTTTTTTTGGGGGGGGGGAGTTGCTTTTTTCAGCTATACAATATGTTTATATGTATTTATCTATATGTATAGATGTATGTGTGTGTGTGTGTGTGTGTGTGTGTGTTTGCTGGTGATTGTGCCAAAGATTATAGCTCCTGAATTTATCATGGTCTAACTTCAATTTCTGTTATTTTACTTCAGGTAAGAGTCTTACTGTCATAACCTTCCACTAAAATCCCTTCTATCCTTTGTGTATTATATTTTGCTTCTATATCTGTTACAAACACCACAATACATTGCTATTTTTATATTACACAGTTTTTAAAATAGCTTTATTAGCATTTAAAGTCATATCAGAAAATTCACTTAAAAAGTATATAACCCTATAGTTTTTGGTATATGACATTATTAATTGAAAATTTGTGGTAAAATATATATAACAAAATTTGCCAGCCTAACTTTTTTATGTGTACTTTTCAGTGGTATTGTGTTCACAGCCATCACAGCCACTATCTATGCTTATCATGTGTTCATTGCCCAAAATGAGAAACTCTACAACTGCTAAGCTGTAATTCCCTGTTGCCTTCTCCTTTCAGCCTCTGGTACCTTCTCCCATCCAAGTGCTAACCAGGCCTGACCCTGCTTAGCTTCTGAGATCAGATGAGATCGGGAGCGTTCAGGGTGGTATGGCCATAGACAGCCTCTGGTACCTTCTAATCTATTTTTTGTCTCTATGAATTTGGTGATACTTATACATCACATAATGTGAGTCAAAAAAATTTTTGTGTGTATGTGTCTGGCTTATTTATCTTAGTATAATGTTTTCAAATTCCTTTATGTTTTCTCTTAAGGATAAATACTTGTCTAAAGAAATACTAAATAAATAAATAAATACTAAATAGCTAGATAAATACCAAATAACTAGATAAATATTAAAACACAATGTATGTAACACATTTTGTTTATCCATTCACCTATTGATGGGTTAGTTAATTATCTTTCAAGGGAAGTAAGAAACAAGAAAAATGCTTTTTATATACTCATTTTATATTTAGTACTGGAAATTTTCACTTATTTATGTATAAATGAATTTCTATCTGATATCATTTCCTTTCTTCCTGGAGGAGCTAGGGATGCCCCCTGATCTCATGGATCTCTGTCTCAAAGTGTTCATTTTATCTTTTCTTGCATTAAAAGGGTATGAGTAGTTTCTGCGAGCTGCTTATCTTCTCAGAGCCTTTGCTTACACAGTGATATAGAGTAATTTCTTGTGTATGTGGTGTCACAGTCACTTTCTGTGTTGGAATGGGTATAGAAGCATGGCTTTCTACATGGGAGGGGGTGTAAAGGGTTGGGGGGTTGGTGGCCCAGTGAGGGAGGCCATGGGGGCCAGACTCTTCTGAAGGTCCAGTGCAAGTTCCTTGACTGCAGGCCTGAAGAGAGAGGCCAAGGCAGAGGGCCTGGAGGAACCCAGCTATTTTGCAGCAGGATGCTTCTCTATTTCTGTTATTTGCCTGCCTGTGAGAACTAGTGGTAGTAACAAAAGAGAACATGGGTATCATTTCTTAGTGACTGGTACCTGGAATCCTATCCCAGGTCTTTGGGGCATCCTTGTGGGATGGTAGCATGTCTGAAGATAGACACTTCTTGTGAGCACTGTCAGTTACTACTTGCTGACTTTTAGACTGGCTGTCAATCTTCTCACTTGAATGGACAGTGGCTGGGGATCTCCAGAGGTCAAAGGTTGTAGAATGCTGAGGTGGAAAGGGCTGAAAGTGAACTTTGCCCCTCATATTCCTTTGTTATCTATTGTTTCATATTTACATACTATTATCTGGAAGTCATTCTTTTCAGCAATAATTTGAAAGAAAGCTGCTTACAAAGGCATCAAGCAGAAGAGACAACTTGGGTAGAATCAAAATAGGAGTGAGATTGAATTCCAGATTAAGTCTCCAGTGTCTCTTGTAACTGAGATATATAGATGAGAAAGCAAACAGAAACAGTGGGTAAACATGCTGGAATGTACAGTGGGTAATGGATATTGAAGGATAATCTTGTCATGCATGCTAAACAGATACTTTTATGAGTTTAAATTTAATTAGCATCTGGAAATTAACAAGGCTAGATAGAAGGGCAATGTGTTTTTAAGTGATGGCGATGGATAGGTACTGTTTGGAGCATATAGATAAATGAATATTTAATTTGTAATGCATAATGAGCCAGGTGCCTATAAAATAATTTGTTTCTTAAGTTGCTATCACAGAACAAAACAATAGACTTATCCAAGGTCAGGCAATTACTGTTATTCCCATTTTTCTTTGGTTAAATATTAAAATAAGCTTTGTAGATAGATATTGATTGGTATTGTTCACATGAGATCATGTAAAACTTTTTGTTGTCATACCCTCTTTTAAGGGATGGGACATAAAAATAATTTTTGGTCTTATATCTTCTGTACGTTTATGTTAGAGTCTATATATGTATGTCAGATGAGGCTACACTCCTGAAGGAAAGGAGAGTGGGCTCCTGTATCTTTTCTTCTGGTGATTTTAATATTTAGAGCTTCTTTTCGGAGGAGAGTCTGACAAATAAAGCTTTGCTAAAGGTTAGAAAAAAGTTTCCACTTTACTTTGAAAATGATGTGATTTCTCCCTTTCCTTTGGTTGTAAACTGTATGGGTCTCTCTAAGACATAAATTGAAGTTACCCTTTGCATCACAAATGGTGCTTAATTGGGGGTTGAAGTCAGGGTGTTGTAGCAGGAAAATCACATGGGTTTGGGTGAAAGTCAGAGGTAGCCAGGAACATACTCTGCCCAGGAGGCCAGCTTTGTGCTGAGCATGGTGTATATGTGTACAGGAATGAGCTTAGAGGGCCTGGTGCTGGCTTTTTAAAGGTTAATTAGTTCAAGAACTCTAGGGGTTACCCACACAGTTGGTGACTCATGCGAGGCATGGCATAGGTCACCAGTGTGGAACCTACTTCAAGCGTCAGCCTTGCAATTAGCCACCTTTCTCAAAACTGTGAGCTGGGCAAGAGTTGCCTTTATTGAAAGGGGGATGAGTAGGGCTGTTTTTTTAAATTTATTTTTAACTGGGAATAAATATTTGTTTCTGTTTTATCATTTTCTTTTTCTTGTTTCTTCTCCAGGAAATACATCTGAGTATAAATATGTAGGAAAATGAGAGAAGGCCTGAAAATGAGGAAAGTTTCTATTCCATGGAAACTCAGTCACTCCTCCAGTTCTCCAGGATTGGGGGCAGGGTTCCTGGAAGGCCATCCCACATAGCCATTCCCAAACCTGATGCTCCCTTCCAGGGAGCACTGACAAATTTGATGCCTATGCCCTAATCCTGGAAATTCTGACTTAGTCATTCAGAGGCTCTAGAACTTTCTGTTTCAAGAAAAGCATCCCCGTAGCTTTTGTTGGATAGCTACGTTTGGGAATGTTTAAACCAGCACAACTCCAGCATTTAAGTGGGCACTTAAATCTTCTCAGTATGTGGAGACTACACAGGCCAGATGACACAAAAAACGGGAACTTTGGTGTTAGAACCACTCTGCCAACTTTGGCCTTTCATTGTCTTTTTGATCTTTTTAAGGCACAATGGCTAGTCTCTCTTTGCTTCCTGCACTTGGCAATCTTCCCCAGGACCAGGTGTCAGGGTGGGAGTGCCTATTGGAGCCAAGTTCTGTAACAGGCAACCTATTTGAATGGGGTCACTCACACCAAGCAGGTACCCACGGGCGAGACATGGGGAGTTTTCTGCTTGCTTCCTAACCCACCAGGGGTCCAGGCAGCTTTTCTTCCAGGAGGGAAGTGATCAGATCCCGGTGATGAGGGATCCACTCTGGAAAAGGAAAAGGTAGGAAGGTGACTGGAAAATGTTGTTTCACAATGTATTGGACTCTCATAGACCCCCAGAGAAAAAGACATTTAGTGATTTTGTTCTTGTTGCTCCTCCTAGAGCCCCAGAGTGGAGAAACAGACTAGTTTTCAGGGTCCGGATGCTTTTTAGCTTATATATTGGAAAAGGAATATCTGGGGAGCTTAGGGCACTCCAAAGGAAGGTCGGGGAGTGACCTCAGCTGCTGCCTGGAGAGTACTCAGCACAAGAGCTGGGAGATTTATGTGAGGGGTGTGTCTGTGTGTGTGTGTGTGTGTGTGTGTGTGTTTAGCACCATCGCAGGAAGCAGTCCAACTCTTCATTGACAACCTTTTGTTTTGAGATAAATTTAAACAGAGATGTGAAGAGAGTTTCACGTTCATACAAGTGCCATTTATGAACAAGAGTTTCCATCCATTTAATAATGACCTTGGCACTTTCATCACAATAGCACATTCCCGGTCTGTCCCTGACTTTGCAGAGGAGGTCACGTTTCCTGTTCTCCTTAATCGCTTTGCCCATCTGGGAAGTACTGGGCTTTCCGGAAAACACCTGTTTTCTTGCCTATTTTTTCCCAAAGATTGAATCTCTGGCGGGTCTCAAACAGTCATGAGTGAGGTGAAGAGGGCCAGAGGGTCGGGTCTACCTGACCTGAGGTACAGAAATCTCTAAGTGTCTGAGAGAGATCCCCATCATCTCATTGCCTCCCTGTGAATTCCCAACTGAGGCCGCCGCAGTTCATGTACATTTTTCATAGTATTCAGTTTGACAAAAGGAACTTATTAAAATCAGAACCAGAAGAGAGTTAAAGGGAAAAAAATCTTATTTAATTTAGAAAAACTTTATGTGTCCTTAGGAGACCAAGATCTGTATTTTATTTATTTATTTATTTATGAATTGCAGAAAATAAACACTTGAAACTTTATCAAGATACAAACTGTTCTTCAAAGTTTCTTGGTTTTAAAATGTATTTAAGAATCTCTTCACAATTAGTTTTCTTTTGCTTACTCTTTACCTTGAAACAATAGTTTTATCTTCTTTCCTTTTTATTTTAAATTGATTGCACACACACATATAATCGTTGTCTTACTAGTCACTGGTGAACCATCATCTTTAGCTCGTGTGCCCACCCCTCCCCCATTTCACCCTCCTCCTCTTTTCTTGCTTGGTGCTTCATTTCTGATGACAACTTTACATTTTGATTGTTCTTTTGTTTGTTTTCCCTATATCTTATATATAAGTGAGATCACCCACTATTTCTCTTTATCTTTCTGGCTTATTTCTGCTTCTAGGTCCATCCATGTTATCACTAATGCATCAAATT
Source organism: Uropsilus gracilis (assembly GCA_004024945.1). Classification (NCBI taxonomy): domain Eukaryota; kingdom Metazoa; phylum Chordata; class Mammalia; order Eulipotyphla; family Talpidae; genus Uropsilus; species Uropsilus gracilis. The sequence goes on along the minus strand of PVHY01014513.1, from coordinate 31,250 downwards.
TGTCTTTTTTGATGGTAAATGAGTACTTCGTTGTGTACATGTACCACAACTTTCTGATCCATTTACAAGAACTGTATTTTAGAAGATTATTCTGGATGTGTCCCTGAGTGTTTGATGAAGAGGAGGAGGTTTATTTTTTTAAATTATATATATATATATATCATATGTATCATCATTGTGTACCCTGGGGTTTTTCCATTTCCTTAACACCTGTGCCCTCCTCCTCTCCCATTTTTTTCCCTCTTCCCTGTCTCTCCGTCTATGGTTTGATTCTGAGAGGAAGAGGTTTAAATGAGCAAGGGAGTGGCCAAGATGTCAGTAAAGTTTCAGTACTCATGGGATCTGAGTATTTCACATTATAAAGGTGTGGATTGGGCGTGTTACTTTTTGCCTTTTTCTCAGTCTTTGTGTTGTAGCAAGAGTTATTTATAAAAAGACTTTAGACAACCTTCAGTGAAGGGTTTTTAGCAATCTTTCCAGGTATTATATTTCCCTTCCTAGAACTGATAATTCCCATGTGCACAACATCCCAAAAGAATCTAGTGGCCTACACTTCCCACTCCTCATCAAAGGGAAGCTTGTCTGGAACAACACCTTATTTCCCCAATTCCAACCTTCTCTCCACCAGCCAGCCAGAATTCATTGCAGACTTACTATTGCAAAAGGCAGTCAGTGTAAGACTAGCAGGTAGCAGAGAGATGGTATAGGAAATACTGAAACAATACAAAACCAGTCCTGGCCCCTAAGTTCCATGGTGTCTATGTGGGAATTCAAAACAAAAAATTCCACGAGAAAGAATTAGGAATGAAATACTTAAATAAGTTAGAATGGATAAATTCAAACACTAAGAGTCCAGGAATGATTGTCATTGAACTAGTCAACAGAGGTATTAGGAAAAAGGAAAGCTTGAAAGTCATATAATAATACCAATAATGAGCAGGTGACTACATGATAAAATATTATAATGTTATATTTTTAGAACTCAAACTTGTTGAAAATTATCTCATTTGCTAGATGAGATCTCATTTGTTTATGACCTGCAAGTTTTATCTTCATGCTGTGGGCAGGGAAATAGAGGATCAGAGGACCAAGTCTTGGCTTCTGGCATGTGCTGTGTAGAAGGACACTCTGGACTCACTTGACAGGATGGATTGTTGATCTGCTGCAGGAGTCTGGATGTTACCATCTCCCACTAGCCTTTCGTAAAGTTTTCACTATATTAACTACTGTATTACTCATGTCACATTGTTAGTGTCTTTTTTTGGGAGGGAGAGTGAGTATTTTTTTTTGGGAGTTATAAAACAATATACTTGGAATGATTTAATTTTTACACATATGTGCATGAAAAAGTGATATATGTCCATTTGTTAAGAATGGCTGTTTCTGATACCTGCAATTTTTCAATCCCTTTGGAAATGACAGAAATGAATATGCATTGTTCTGTTTTAAAGGAAAACTACCTCCACCGCAAATAGTAAAACAAAAGAAAAAGTAAAATGAACAAAAGAAAAAAGTTCTAGGTGTTTAGAAAAACTTCCTAATTTACTTTTAGATATTGGATTTTATTTTCACATAATAAAACATTTTACTAAATAGTAGAAAATCCAAGTTACAAAAATCAATTATGTTGTTATAACTTTTGTGTGTATTATACATACTATTTTATAGCTTATTATAATTTCTTTAATCACTTCCCTTCTGGTGGACAATGCTTTTTTTAAGGTTGTCACTATAAATAACCTAGAGTAAATGCAATTTACTGAAATGAATTAAAATAAAATTTAATTCTGAAAGAATCAAGATTCTGACAAGTGGGCAAAAATCCTTTGTGGGAAATTTTATTCATTTTAAGCCAAGTTAGTTTTGTACTAAGCTGTGATCTTCAGTAGGAACAGAAAGGAAATATGTTACCTACAGTTACCCACAAAGAGATTGTTATAATACTTCCCATTTTTCATATTATAGTGGGTTTTAAATGTAGGAACAAATGAATTACAGTAGGAGAGAAGATATCTTTTTTTGTGTTATACTATTTACTTATTTGAAGCTTTTGCTCTTAAAAAAATTTTTTTAGGTATCGTTGGTTTGCAACATAGTGTAAGATTTAGAGAGTATAGAGTGACCAAGACATCTACTTTAGATGGATAGTCTTCCTATAAAGTTGCTCAACTAATAGATGATTCTTATGGCAACTTTACATAGATTGGAAACATTGTATGTGTATGTGTGTGTTAGGGGGTGACCTACTGATCACCTGCCTGGAGGTCCCTGGAGAGGTTGCTCCATTTCTTGTTGAGAGCTTAGGTAGAGCAGGCCAGTCTCATTCTCATCATGAAGATTATGAGAACCAAATGTCAAGGATTATCACATTTTCTTTTCTTTTTTTTTTTTTTTTTACAATTTTCAAGTTTATTTATTTCTCAATTGGACTGGCAATACCATAGCTTAAAAACAAACCCGCCCCAATGGAATCTTTCACAAATACAGTAAATGCCCATGACAGGTGGATTTCAGGAGTATGATGAGTCCTATGTCCATCTCCAAAGCTTCACGGTGCATCTCAGTAAGATACACCGAGTCTTTCACCTGAAGGTTGTAACCTGAAGACAGGATCATATTTTCTATTCAGGAAATGTTTGCAGTATTTCTGGCACTGTGCTCAGAATGAAGAGCTTCAAAGACATATCCAGAACCTCTTCAGCTGTTGTCTAGAGACCTTCCAGTTTCCCACAGGACAGGTCCTCCCTCCATAGTGCACTTGCCACCTGATTACACAATGATTTGTTCATGGATTTGACCCATACAGGAGATGGTGAGTTTCCCTAGAGATGTCCTAGAAAAAGCTGCAATGCTTTATATTTATTGAATGAATAGTGAGTGAGCTGGCTCCTGATGGGTGATCACAGCTCAGTCATACAAAGAATGGCGCAAACCCAGGGGAAATCGTGTTATGGAGATGAAATGATGACTCTAAGATACTCTGAGATTTTCATCACCTCTGTCTCATGCTTAGTTTCAGGCACTAGTAATTACCCTGTTTGTTGCTGTAGGAGATATAGCATGAAGCAATCTTCAGTGCAAGTTCTATATTCTATAGAGAGACTGGACTCATCTTAACAGAGGATTTTCCAAGAAGCTGAAAATATAATCAGTAGATAGTTGGCAAATTTGGGTTGGTTACAGGTGTGCTGCTAGATTTCTGTCTTTTGACCAAATAGTAAAAGAAAAATCTTCATCATCCCCATTTTTCCAGGTCATGAACTTTTTTTTTTCAGAAGACAAACTGACGTTTCTTGCTTCCTCTACCAAACAATTGCAAAAATTATTTCAGTAACCTGAATGGACTGTTATGTCAAAGACTCTGATTGCAGAGTTGGCAGCTGATAAACTGTCCTCCCTTTCTTCTACCACAGTGGAAACTTAGACTTAGGGTTTGGCCATGGATGCCCCATAAAGATTATTTTCCAGCTGTGGACCTTGTGTCAGTTGAGTTCTGGCTATAACTGTTGGTGGACATGGAGAGTGCCACTTCCTGGAGAGGCTCTTAAGGGGAAAAGGGTTGGGTATTTTTCTCTTTATTTATTTAAAAAAATTGATCACAGCATCGGTCATCTTTGTATAGTTACAGTTATTGTTACCTATGGGTATGGCCCTCCCATCAATAATTCGCCATTATATCATGACCTCACACCGCTGTCTCCCTTTTTCCTTGCTGGTCACTCCGACTCTTCTCTTGCTACAAGGTATAGAACTGGCTGTCTTTTTTTTTTGAACAATGTCCTTTTCCTAGGTGAAGGCCTGTACTTCTAGACCACAGAAGATCAGTCTGCTCAGACCTTCAGGAGCAACTGTGAGACAGGTAACAAGGCAGAGCACATCAGGAACCTCTTCTAGGACAGTTGTATGGAGTGGTTCTCCAGACTCCTTGATTCTGGAACTTTTCAGAACGGTATATGAGGCTGTTCCCTTTTTTATAGACCAGTGTGGTCTCTGGGTTCTGTGCCCCCTCATTCAAACTGACTGTTGCATCCATTCCAATGACTGTCACATACTGGTTTTTGAGTCTTATAGTTCCGGTGTTGGGAACCCAACTCCCAACCATGACTGATAGAGAAGCTCAATGATAAGGATAGATCCAGCAGATGGTTGGTCAGTCTTCTCTACTTCTTTCGTGGTTTCCAGTCCTGCTGTGGGATTGCAGCCACGTCTCTGGGGTTTCCTCCTCTGATTGGAGAAGAGAGCCTTGCTCACTTTGCACACTTCTCTGGACCAGGGGTTTGGTTCCAAGGACTGAGTATTTTTCTTCTTGGCAGCATGTTGATGTGATAGTTTAGCTCCAGCAGCTATTGTGTGCCAGAAGTAGCCCTGGGGAGTGGAAACCAGCAGAATAGCAAGATAAGAGCAGCCTGAGCTCCCAAGGATCTCGAATCCCATTCTAACACTGAACAAAATCAACCTCTATACTCTTTGAAAGTGAGAGAGCTAAACCAGTATTTTAAGCTATAGTTGTTTTGGAGGAATCTGTTATTCACAGCAGAACCTAATTCTAACTAGTACAGCAGCTGAACTGAGGGGAATCTTTTGTTGATTTACTTTAACGAGGCAGACTACAGTCTGCCTCCAATGACAGTGCCTGAGCTTAACATGTGTGTTCACTGAACCCAGTGCTTCCCTGGGGAACTCATCGGGAGGCCAGAGCCCTGAGCAGAAATGTGTGGCTCAGATTATAGTGAGGTCTTTGGTTAGGAAGAACACAGTGGGGTCAAAAAGACTTGGGTTAAGATACTGAATCTATCATTTACAATTTGTGGATTTGAACTTCAGTTTCTGAGATTGTAAGAACTGGCTGTCATACTGTGACAATGTCAGTAACTGACACACATAGACACTAAAATGTAACCATTATTACTAAAATGTATTAAATGTTGATAGGACCCTATATAGTCAAGGCTTATAAAAATTGTTCTTATGATTATTAACAAGATAGTGTTATTAAGTATTTAAATTGAACCCTCATAGATAGAAATGTAAGCATCATCAACACAACCTACTGGTGTAAAAACTTCTTTTAAAAACAGATATCTTTGCTCAAAATAAATGTAAAATGATGACTTCATTATATAAGAAATTAAAATATAACTCTATCAGTGCATAAGGCTTTAAATAACTGTATTAGGCCAGGATTCTTAATCTCATAACTCAGAACCATTGAGGTTAATTTTTCCAACATGGGATGTCTGGTGCCAAACTGAGAGGGAATGGATTCACATCTCCCAAAGGCACCCAGGGGCATCCCCTGCTTTCCTGTAAAGCCCCTCCCCCCAAAGAGGGTGAGCAAAGGTGGGGGTATGGATTAGAAGGGGGTCTGCCCCCCCCTCCAGATTTCCCACGAGGCATTGAAGTTAATTTTAATAGAAAGGAACTTGCTACAGGGTGTTAGTAGCTCCTGAGTTCCCAGGAAGACTAGTGACTCACCCCTGGGAATTATACAGCCAGTGGCAGTGTGGACAGAAGGTCTAACTGCATAGGTGGTAGATCTTGTGGCATCTCTGAAGTCCCTTCTTACCACCTTTAAACTGGAGACCAGAGACTATACCCCAGCCGCAGTTGGAACAGATGATCAGGGATTTAACCACAGTGACTGGTCTCCATATCCTGTGTCATCATCACCTATGTGTCTCACTAAAGTCTCTGTGAGGCTGAGTAAACCTGGGTCAAGCACATCAGGTGTGAAGAGGGAAAGGGAACTTTGGAGTCTCTCAGATTTTGGCATGGGAGAGGGTGTTATTTCAGGCTGTGGTTCCAACTGAGAGCTCCCTAAACATGACCTCCCTTTCTTTCTTGTCTTCCACTTAGAGTCCTTCCTGTGGAGAAATAAGTCAAGAAGTCAACAGGCAGGATTGGAAGCTAGGAGAAAGTAGCACAATAAAACCTGAAGGATTGAACATGTTGCCTCAAAAAGAAAATTAGAGTAGGAAATAGGGAAAAGAGAGAAGCATTAAGCCACAATTATTACATTCTGTCCACAAGTTGTAAATGGTTATTTATAGGATTTTACACTCCAGACAGAAGAGACAGAGTATGTATGGGCCTGAGTATGTGATACCTAAAATACAAGATTCATAAATAGTCCTTAAAAAGAAAGTTATAATAGAAACAATTGGCTTCAATTCCCTCTCTCCCTCCTACCCTCCCTCCCTCCCACCTTTCCTTCTCCCCTCCTCCCTGTCCCCATTCCCTTCTTCCTTCCTTCTTTCTTTTCTTTACCAGAACACAACGCACACTTACCAGATGCCTGGCTTTCTTCTGGGCACTGAGAATATAAAAGTGCTTTATTTGATTTCCACAGTTGTCCCACAGTGTGATGATGTCAGCACAGAGATAAGTATAGATTACTACAGTGACTTGGAGGTTGGCCATCTAATTCAGAAATGATATGGTACAGGGTGTGACTACAGGTGGAATCTAAGTTGTGAGTGGTTGCTGGGGTGATAAAGAGTAGATGCTATTTAGGGGATAGATTTACATGAGGGGGTAAAGGATATGGAGGATAGTTCTCAGGTACCTCATTTGTGATCTGGTTAGGTGATGAATACAATAGAAGAAATCGTTTGGGAGAAAAAATATTTAGGTTAGTATTAGGCATATTGAGTTTAAAGTATAATAAAATATTTTAGTGCTTGTGAAGTTTGCTGTCACATAATCTGTAACAGGTGAATATCTGATTTAGATGAATGTCTCTTATGAATAATATTATTAATTATGATAGGATAATAATAGTATGGCAGCAGAATAAGCCTCACTGAGCCCTTCCCCTCTCTTTTTCTCTTCCTTCTAATCCTCACCTCAGATGCAGAGAGTCTTTATAGCATGAAAAACTCCTAACTATGCTGTGAAAGATAGTCATTATTAGCTAGAGATAGCTTTGTGGGACCGCTTTGGAAGCTTCTGAAAACCCAGGCCTGCTCCTTTGGTGGCTTGGAGGGTGCATACATACCTGAGAAAGAGCTGGCAACAATCCAGGCAACAGAGCCAGGACCCTGGCAGAAGACAGAGAGGGTGGACAAGTGACGGGAACTTGCAATTAGGTACAGATGAATATCTGGATGTGGTAGAGTGCAGAGACTATGCAAGGCAGACTGTGTGTAGGCTGAGAGGAGATCTGAAGAGCAAAGAGATACTTTGTATGGCATTTTGGCCCCAGTGATCAAGTAGTAGTTGAATGTCTTCTATCTTTTTAGGTATTTTGGAGCTTAAGAAAAGATAATAACAATAATAGTAATAGTAATAATAATAATAATAATAGACAGCATTTACTGAACTAATGTTCTATTGAAAATCAGATTGGGACAGGTTGAGGAAAGAATGGGAAGACAGCGGAAGAAGCAAAAAGAGCAGGCAACTCCATGTGGAAGTTTGGCTGTGAAGGGGAGGAAGGCAGAGGTACTGAAGTAGAATATCAGGTTGAGAGACTTTATTGTCTCTTAGGAAGAAGAAATTTCTGCTGATTAATTGCATGCTGTATGAGTAAAGGAGGGGTTGATGGTTTAGAGAGGTTGAAGTGTGTGAGAGAGAGGAAAAGAGAGAGAACAGAAACTAGAGCATAGAGTACAAGTTCCAGACCAAAGAGAAGTTTTTCATTGCTGAGACAGAAAGATAAGATTGCAGATGGCAGAGGAGGAAATTGAGGTGTCATGTCTGGTATTTTATAATTACTCTGTATGGAAGGAGACAGTCATCTATTGAGAGTAGGGGGTGTACGAGGTGTGTTTGAGGAGAGCTGGGGACAAGATAGATGAGAATGGAGATCATAGATTTTAGTAGCGGTGGCTCAAATGTGGGACTAAACTCATCATTAGACAGTTAAAAATTCCAAAGCTACACTGCTATAAATAGAACGGAGAAGGAATGATTGTCTAAAGAGAAGAGTAACCTGAATTTTTAAAAAGGAATGAAAGCCTTCAGTAATTCTCAAGGAGACACCTCATGGAGGTTGCCTTCAAAGTTACTAATACTTAAAAACAGACAAACAAACAAAAAAATCTAGTAACTGGTGTCAACTTTTCCCAATCAAAATTTTATATCAGCTAATTAAAATAAATTATTTTACATGGGCTGATTTGTTTTTAGCCAAACTGCTTTTGACCAAGTTGCTTCCTAGTAAATTAACTTTTGGTTTAGTTCTGGGAATTAGGTTTTATAGGAGAGATGCAAAGTTTAGTGGGGGAGGAGGGACTTTTTTGACCCATTTATGTCTTCCTCAGATTTCATTTTTCAAGCAATGGCACTTACCTTTTGGTATATTTTGGTAGAAAAATGAAAACTTTATATAGCTATTTTTCATTTAGAAAAGTGCCAGCTTATGTATACAGAGAACTCAGAGACACTAGCATAACACAATTGTTCATTATTCAATGGGTCTAATTTCTAGAAATTGCTCACAATTTCCAAACTCAGTGTGAGAAAACTTGTAATAAAATTTCTGCCATATAAGATTTGAACAGTAAATAAATTTACCAACAAATGACAAGATACAAAAACTCATTTGCAAATGATACTAAATACCAAATTTTAGTAAACACGAGGAGCTTCTAAAATAGCAATTAAAAATTGGAATCTATTAGTTTTTGAATTCAGTTTACATGATAGGTAGCTAAAGTAATACTATAGCAAGCATATAAAATTTCGTTTCTCAAATTTGTTATATGAACCCGGTTAGCTTAGAATTTATTTCCTCTTTATCTTCCCTGCCCCCAAATTGGCAGAAAAACCATAAGAAACAGAAATCAAATCCAAATATATCATTGTAACATAAACAGGCAGAAGAGTTTAGTCCCTAGTTCATGTTACCACTAAGGATGGCCCATAAATTCCAAAATAAAATCTAGGACCTTGCAATGGGGGAGCCTCTTTCAGGTTGCTTCCCACCAATAAACAAGACTAGGTTCTTATCATCAGATAAGAAGGCTAGCACAGACTGAAGGTCACCCCTCTGATACCTCCAGTCCTTGATTGGAACAAAATCCAAACAAGTTAAAGGAATATTTTTCTTTACTTGTTCACTGCTTCCAATTCAGATATTTGAGTTGATAAGTTGCCTGTTGATTTTTTTTTTCTCTAAAATCAGAGTCAGTTGTCCTGGCTGGGGAGATCCAGAAGCCCTATTGTTTTTGCCCTTTCACAGTGTTGCATGTGTGGGGCCTTCAGCAGGGTAACCCAAACATGCTGGGTTGGGCGCAAAAGGGAGCCAGACCCAGATGCTCCCAGGAATCGAGGAGAGGCTGATTCTCGGTCCTTCCCCAGAGCGTGGAGTCTTTCTGTTTCACATAATTGTGTCTCTCAAAGAAACTCCTCTGGCACTTGCCATAGAAGCAGGATGTGCACTTTCCATCACTGTTTAGCATTTGTGTAAAGGTTTTATGATGATTTCCTTTCCATGCCTGTGTATTTTTTATTTAAAGGCTCTTCCAAGCATTTGGAAATAAGTTTTATTTTAAAATCAATAAATGTGTGACAATTATAGCCTTTATGCCCATATTTAATACCTGCAGAGTTCAGATAAATTTTCTTAGCAGCAGTTTTTATTTAAACTTTTTATCACTCTGACCTGATTAGTTCCTCCTTTGCTTCTTGGGAATTTCTGCCTTAAGTTCTATCTAGAGACTTCTATTTGAAGGCCACACTATTCTGTGTAAATTTCCATAGTGTCTTATTTATTATAGTTCATTACCATAGACTTTCCCTCTACTATTTGCTATTCCTTAAGCATCTGGGCCAGTAAAACAGAAGTTGTGTTGTTTTAAGAGTGACATGAGATTAAATGTAGTTGGTGCCACTGATTGTAGGCCTCTTTAGAGATAAAGTGAACAGCTCCAAAGCCAAGTGGGTCTCAGTTGGACATTGAATTTTATCTTCCCTGGCAAGGGTGAAAAGTCAGAGTAAGACTGAGAATAGATTCTCTAGCTTTATTTTTTTTCTACATTGAGTGTGAATCAATCATCAATAGTATGTGAGGATCTTTCTTATAAAAAATTCTGTAAGGTAATTCCACACATGAGAGTCTTTACAGTTTTCCCTCTCATTATCTAATCAATATTTGATAACTTGTTATAGGACAAACTTAATACTCAACATTTAGAAAAAAATATTATCTGCCAAGAAACCAAGACAAATAGGCACTTCCCCATGGGGTTTGTTGGAACAAACCATTCCCCAATGGTTTGTTGGAGCCAACATATGTGTTTTAAGTGGCATAGTTGCGTTAATTTGATTTAAGGAGACTCCCAAGACTTCAAGAAACTTGTATTTTAGTAGGTTAGGCATGGAAGGATGGTTAGGACTTTGCTAGGTGATACAGAAAATTTTAATATTGGCCCTCTCTATGTACCCAATACTAAGAAATTTATAATATTCTAATTGCTTAAAATGTAGTAGACATTATGTGGGTAGAACCAGATTGCTGGACATGTTAGGTTGTCTTTTTAATAAATCCTTATTTGCTGGTTACTGAATTGCCCCATTTTTCAGTAACTGCCCCCTTTTTTGTGTCTTGGCAACAGCCATATTTGCTCTGATCACTGCTGATTGGCCTAGAGCAGGTGTGCAGTCAGACTGGTAGACAAAGTTTCCCTGCCTCTGACCATATAGACTGGTGCAGGAATGAGCAGTGGACTTAAGCTCCCAGAGTTCCACCACAGGAAATTAGGTTTAGGAAGAGAAAGTGTGAATAAGAGCAAGAGATGTACCAGAGATAAAAATGAAAGTGGGTCATTTGATATAAAGTCATAAAATTTCTAGAAAAAACATAGGAAATAATCTTTATGACCTTAGATTAGGCTAGGATTTCTTTGATAGGATACAAATAAGGAGCTGTCAGGGAAAAATTCATAAATTGTACTTTATTTAAAAAGAGCTACTATTTGAAACACACTATTAAAAAAATAAAGTATAAAATATAAAAGCTCAACAGCCCTCTAAACAGTCCTCTAAAAATTGACAAAAGAGTTAAACCATCATCCAAGACAAACTGTGTATAACAAATAAATACACAGAGATGTTAATTATCATTACTTTTTAGAAAGATACAAATTGAAACAATAATATAGTACTACTGCCACCTATTAAAATGGCAAAACTTAGAAAAGGCTGACAAGATTGTGTGTTCGAAAGGCTGTGAAGCAGTCAAGAGGCTTGCCGGTTGCTAGTGAGAAGATAGGAGGGTGCACTGGGGAAGAGGCTTGCAAGTTTTCTATACAGTTCAGTATATCTCCTTTAAATATGGCCTGGCAACTCTATTCCTAAGTATTTCCCCAAGAGAAACAAAACCACAAGTATTTGTCCACACAAAAACCTGCACAAGAAAAGCTCCTATTCTGAGCAGCTTTATTCATAACAGCCCCCCCCCACTGGAAACAGCCCAAATGTCCATCAATGATGGATGAACAAATTGTGGCATATTTAGACAATGCAAGATGGTTGAGTAACAAAAAAGAACTAATCACCAATCCTTACAGCAACTACACAGACGGTTCCTGACTTAGGATGGTTGAATTTAAGATTTTTCTACTGTGGTGGTGGGAACGTGATCCACACTCACTAGAATCTGAGGCCCCAGGCAGCATTCCTGACTTAGAATATTTTCAGTGTATGATGGGTTTTTCTGGATGTAATCTCACCATAAGTCCCGATCTATGTCTGGAAAACGTGCAGAGTGAAAAAGTCATGCTATCTCTATCCCTATTTCTGTCATATGATTTTATTGGTATGATATTCTAGAGAAGTCAGATTCTTAGGAATAGGAAACAGATCTCTGATTGCCAGGGTTACAAATAGGAGAAGGAATCAACTGAAAATAGAACAGGGACTTTTTGGGGTGATGGATATGTTCTATACTTTAAATGTGGTCGTGGTTGTAGGTTTGCATACACTCACGTACACTAGTGAATTATTAACCTGATGAAGAGTTTTATTGTACTTCATAAAAACTAACTCCCCCAAACATGAATTTGTGTGTGGAGGGAGGGAAGCAGCCTAAGAGCACAAACCTTGGGAGTTGTTGGAACTCTGTCTTCTGCTACATAAATAGCAAAATAGAAAAATCTGATCCACAGAGACTGGAAGATGAAGTGGAGGGGCAGAAAAGCAGGGCAGAAAAGAGAGATTTCTAATGGCCTTTGGACCCCTGGTTCTAGCTCATACCCACAGCCCACTTGCCCTTCTCTTCTAGCATTCATTCCTGCCTGGCATTACCTGAACCCCTTATAATAATGTCCCTCTTTTTAGTCTAAACTGTCTCAGTGTATTTCTGTCACTTGTCAAAGAAGTGGGTGGAAACAAAACACTTCAGAGTTTTGCTCTGGCCAGGGTGGAGGGAAACCTCAGTCTACTTTGGAGTTAAGGAGTATAGTAGAAAGTTTATCCAAATGGATTGTAGTGTTTGAAGTGGAGAGAGTGAGGGCTCATCTGTCTTAACTGGAATGCAAATATAGGAGCCAAGAATGTAAGCACACCTTCCTGATGATGAAGGAAGGAGCTTGGCCTAAAAATAAATGTTGGGAGCTGAAATATAAGCAAGGAGGCTGAGCGGGTGCCCGGAGCAAACCTCTGCTGGCCTTCATCCTAGGGCTCCATTTCTATTTGAGCACCTCTCGGCACCTCCTAATAAACCAAACCATAGCTCTGTGAGAGCAGGAGCCAAATTGGTCTTGTTTACCAATCTCTTCATGCTTCAGTCCCCCAGGTCCCCAGGTTTCATGAGGGCATCTCTGTCACCAGCAGTTAGAAGAGTTGGCACATTGGACAGCCTGCCTGCCTTTTCCTCTCAGCACAGAAGGGCTGCTGTCAATTTCTCTTCTCCCTCTCCTCACCTGTGCTCTAGAACCCAGGGCTGGTGTGAGGAGGGAGAACCAATGATGCCACCTACAAGAGCTACCTCATCCACGTCTTTTTACAGTGGGTCTCTCACTCATGAAACTTGTGTGACAATGCAGATCTTTGGTGGAGTGATCGGTTATTTGGACCAACTGCCCACTAAGCTGGACTCTTCCGTCCATTATGTTGTTGCTAAACCATTGCCAGCCCACCAGTGCAGAGCTGTCCAGTCAGTAATCCTGCCTATGAAATGTGAGTGGGAGAGATTGGTGTCATTTATGGGCTGCTGGTTATCTGCCTGTTTGCCCTCAGATCCACTTGCTCTTTCCCTGCCCTGCTTGCTGTGTAGTGACCAGTCCTAGACAAATCCACACTCCTAGGACTCTATTCATGGCCTGCCCAGCTTCAGCCAGTGGGCAACACAGCCAGGAGAAGGAGGGAGTGAGGGGGAGGGCAGGGCCTTTTGGCACCAATCTTTTTACTTCAGGCGAGATCTCTGTTCTCAGCTCTCAACTATAGCCCCTCTGCCAGTGTCTCAGTTATCCAGAGGAGTGAGCTGCTTGCTACAGTCCTAGAAATGGGAGTGGTTTCCTCTGGATGCAAATCTCTGGGTTGTCTTCTGTCCCTTGTTTGACTTTTGGATTACCTTGTCTGGGTCTGGACTGCATGATTACCTCACCTGGACTCTGTTTTTCCGATAAGACCTTGACTGGGTGAAGATGGTAAAGAGGCAGGTATGCGCTGCTCACGTTTCTCATGTCCTGGCTGGGCCCTGGGGTCCGGGTGGGGGTAGGGTGGGGGACGGTAGAACCACAAGACAGAAGGAGCCTGGATTCCTATGGAGACTGGAAACACCCACATCAGAGTTACATCAGCACACAAAAATGTTGATGTTGCCAGCTACTAAATTGTTGACGTTTATGTCTTGTAAACCTAGTTGGTAACTAGGTTTTGTTAACCACAATGAGAATGGAGATCTTAGAGGCTTTCATCTTGGCCTCACACAGTGCCCCTTAGGTGGCTATTGGGACATCGCTATAGTCAGAGTTTGAAATTAATCAGGTGGATGAAGTCTCTAAGTCCTCCCAAACCCTAGCATGCTGGGACTATGTTCATTTTAAGAAAGCCTGAATAAGGTAAAGGAGAGTTTTAAAAATAGGAATGACTCAATTGTAATATTCTTTTAAAAATTAGGTATAATTGACATTAACACTTTAGCTTTAGGTGTATAATGTAATGATTCAGTATTTGTTTATATTTCAAAATGATCACCACAATCAGTTTAGTTAACATTAATCACTATGTATGTTACAAAATTTTTTTCTTATGATGAATGCTTGTAAAATCTATCTTTTATCTAAGGAACTTTCAAATATATGAGATAGTATTGTTAGCTATAGCCCCCAGGCTGTATATTACATCTCCATGATTATTTATTTTATAGTTGGTAATTTTTACTTTTTAATCTCTAGCTCCCATTTTGTGATACTCCGCTTCCTGCTAATCACCAATAGGTTTTCTGTATTTTTGAGCGCAGTTTTTTGTTTGTTTGCTTTTTAGATTTCACATGTGAGAAAATGTAGCATTTGTCTTTTCCTATTTCACTTACCATAAGGCCCTTCCCTCATCCATGGATGAATATTTAGCTGATTTCCATATTTTGGCATTGTAAATGATGTTGCAGTGAACAGGGGAGTGCATAGAGCTTAGTGAGTGCATGTTTTTTTTCCTCTTTGAATAAATACCCAGAAGTGGAATTGCTGGACTATGTGGTAGTTCCATTTTTAATTTTTGGAGGAATTTTCATATTGTTTTATGGCTTCTAAATTGTAATGTTCTTCATTTCAAAGCTATTTTACTTCTGAAATTATTAAATATTTCACTCATTAGCTTATTCATCAATTTCTTGAAGCATTTACTAAATACCTCTCATTTGTTAAAATCTTTGCTAAGCACTGAATCACTACCTCTAGCTTTTAAAAAGGCACGTCCTCAAGAGAAAGGTCTTGACAGTGAATGGGCTCTGATGAGAGAGGATTGAAATAAAAACTAAACAGAAATCATAGACTTTCCAGATACTGACTCTCTGGGGCTTTTGAAGTTCTCTTGATCAAGTTAATCATTCTGGGACTTCGTAAAGTATAAGAAAATCCAACAGGCAATTTTTAGTGTTTTGTGCAGTTTAGGGTTGCTAACATCATGCAAATTTCAGCTTTTTGGGAGCTGGGGAGTTTCTACTATGCCTTATTTTAAAATTTTATGGGTAAGAAAATATAGTTATGTGATGGAAAAACATAGTTGTGTTTTTCTTCTGACCTTCCCCCCTGGCTTATATATGTAATCAAATTATTAGTGATTATGCTCTAGAGAATGTCTCTTCCAGAGCCTGGTTCAGAAGACTTCCTGGTGATCTGAGTTCTGGGGTGCATGTTTGGCATGGCCATTTGTTGTCCTAGGTCAGTTGCTTGTGCCTTGGCCAGAATTTAGAGTCTCACAGAGGATATCAGGCCTGTCAGGGCCTTGAGAAAGGTCTAGGGGTAATGTATGGAGGTAGAGGGTGGCAGCTGTCTTATGAGTTGAAAGCCTGCAAATAGCTCTCTGGCACTTGGTGGAGGGAAATGTGACCCTCATGCAGCTGTAAAGTCTGGGAAAAGCAGTCAAATGTCAATTGCCCAGAAACTTCAGGGCTGAGTTGTTCTGGATAGCTTCTTCCTGGATGGCTAAGGGCTTATTTATCTTTTAAGCCCTCTAAACATTTGATGTAATGATATCAAGAGGATTTTTCTCACATGCCACTCTCAGAACCCCTCTCAAAGTCCCCACCCTTCCTGTCAGCTCCACTTCACAGCCCTGAAAGGGCTCCATAGAACACACAGAAATCCAGCAGGAAAGCTTGATCCCAAGGTATAAGTACTTTGAATTTCTAGGACGATGATCTGAAAAATAGAAACATCTCTTCAAGGGTAATGCTGGAAGCACATACCAGTCATTTCTGCTTGAAAAGGAAGGGGGAGAGAGGAGAAGTTCCTTCCTGGGAGCTTCTGTTGAAATCACAGCCTCTGGAGTCACAGTAAGGATTATAAGGAAGTAAAGAAGCTACTGCAGACACTAAATATCCTGCTTTCTCAAACCTCCCTTACTGGAGGGGGCAGTGAAACCCCCTGGACATGCTTCACTCTTCTTATCTGTTTGGGAATCTCTCTCCCTCTCTCAATCTCTCTCTCTCTCTCTCTCATAGATTTTTTACTTGGGAATGTTCCATAAGAGTCACCCATTCATGAGAGATGAGTCAAAAACTTTTCGTATTTTTACAGAGCTGAGCAATCTTCACTGCAGTCAATTTTAGAATATTTTTATTATCTTCACAAGAAACCCTGTCCCCTTTAGCTGTCTACCCCCCAGTCCTGCCATCACCTCTCCTAGGGCCTTAGTAGCCAGTAATGTACTTTCCATTTCTGGATTTACCAACTCTGGACATTTCATGCACATGGAATTGTCTAATATGTGGTAATTTGCGATGGCTTCTTCCATTTATCATAAATGATTTTAAGGTTCCATCTATGGTGCAGCATGTAACAATACTTTGATCATTTTTTATTGCCAAATAATAGACCAAAGTCTGCATGTGGAATACATGTTATTTATTTATTCTCCACTTGATGGATAGTCAAGTAGACTTGCTCTACTTGGTCGTTTCCCCTTCTTGGTGACTCTGAATAAAGCTTCTGGAAGCATCCATGTATAAGCTTTTATGTACACATTATGTTTTAGTTTCTCTTGGATATATACTATGCTTAGGAGTGGAATTGTTGGATTATATAGTAGCAACTATTTTCCCAAGATTACTTTTTATTTCCTTGAGTTGGAAAATTCGCTCATGCTTCATCGTTCCTTGTTTCCATTTTACACTTAGAAATATGAATTGATATTATGTGTACATGCTGATTTTTACTGATAAACTTTTAATTTAGCTCACTAGGTGGTTACCTTTATGTTCAGCCTTTGTGGGTAAACGTTTGTGCTATTTATGTATGTTGTCAAATAGTCCTCCTTTATCTGTTTTGTTCACTGCAGGTTAATTTTTTCTCTTTGGGACTCTGGTTTTATTTTTAAATTTATGAACTACAGAAATAAGGAGTGAAAAGGCAATCCTTACTATACCAAGAACTGAGGGCGGGGAATGAGGTCCCAGGGAGTGGAGGTGGCATGTGGGAAGGCGTCTAGTTCCTGGAACGCAGGAACAGCCTAGGGCTCCACGCCCCTGGGCTGTGGTTCCAGCCAGCCCTGCTCACCCAGCCCAGCCCATCACTGCAGTCTGCAGTCTCATCTCTACGTGCTGCAGGCCACTCGCGAGAAACACCTGCGAACATCAATTGCCAAGGGCTGAAGGACTGTTTGAGAGTCCATATCCTGTTTGGGAATTGTTTCAAATGCAATCAGTGACTATAACCTGCACGAAAGCAATCTTTCTTAAGCAGGAAAAAGAGAGAGCAGCTACAAGTCTTGCTTCACAAACTTCCTTGCCAGCAGCATGCATCCCTGTGCTCTAGTCCCCCTCCGCCGCCTGCCCTCTCTGTGAACTGCAGGAATTTGGGTCTTGGTCTCCCATCTGGTCGCCTTCTCTATCTTTGCTTTTGTGTCAACTTTTCCTTTTTATCAAGTCAACATTTTCTGCAAGCCACCTGTGCCCACGCTGCTGGGTCTGTAGACGCAGGCCCTGCGTTGGCCTCATAGAAATTAGTCTTCCCTCCCCCTGTTTTTAGCTCTCTTTCCGTGTATTTTTTCCTCCTCCTCATACTTTTACCTTTTAATGTGTTAAAGAGACATCCTTAACAAGAGCTCCATGTCCATGTCCACACAGAGAATTCAGAATGAGGAGGGTTCCACCCCTTGTCTCCAATGGCCTCCTCTCTCCTTGGAAGAAGCTAAAGTGACACCTAGCCGGTGTCTCTGCTTGGAAATGTGGGGGCCCAGCATTCTCCCTGTCTGTGCTCTTGCTACTGATGGGAGAGAAGGTGTTATTGTCTGGGGAAGCTCCCTGGAGGGATGAAATGTGAGTGTTGAGTGTGTGTGTGTGTGTGTGTGTGTGTGCAGGAGGTCCCTGGGGAGATGGCACAAGAGGCATAACTAGAAATGTTTTGTGTCCTTCAGACTGTTTTGGGTCACCCCACTCTGGTCTAGGTGCAGCCTCGCAGTTTGCTGTCCAGAGTGCTCCCCCTCATTGTCTGACCTCCATCAGGGTACTTTTCTAGACCAGAAGGGGGCCCCATCTCTACCTGATCTGATCCAAGAACAGTTCCTCTCACAGACAGATGTGAACAATAGACTTCGTCTCTGCCCACTAGTCATGGCTCTTCCTTGGAGAAGAATAGCTGTATTCCTGTTTTCTCTCAGTGACATTCTGCCAGCTGGTTTGCCAAGGAGTCTGGATCAAAGCATGAAAGGGAATTTAAAGTAGTGCTCTCCAACTATTGGTCGTGAAGGGCCTGTGTGTGTGGTTTTTTTTTGTTTTTTTTTTTGTTTTTTACTTTCATTTATTTGTGAACTGATTTTTTTTTTGGGTAAAAATAGAATAAAGATACTAGAAATTTGAATGGAAAAAACAAAGACATAAATAGAAACTCTGATTCTCCCCTCCAAGTTTTATAAAAAGTCAGTTGCTCTGAACAATTGTTATAAACTGAGTAAATACTCTCTATGCTTTTCTTGCAGCCTATGAACAGATTGTGGGCTGGTAGTGGTCTATTGGCCACATTTTATCCCAATTTACTCCCTGTGTCCCTGGCCCCTGCCTGTTGGGCTAGCCAGTCCTGCCTGTAGGGAGGACATTGGAAGACTAAGTGCCAGTGTGGAGGTTTCTGTAGTGTACTAGAAGAAAAGCACAAGTTCCAACCCAAAGCTGATATGTATGCTTGCTAAGATTTAAGGTTTCTTAGGCAGAAATTTTAGTCATAAGGAGTTGAATCAAATTAGTTTTAGATACAAAATGTATCAAATCCATAGAAAAGCTTCATTGTGGACACAGGGAGGGCAGAAACCAGGGCATTTCCAATGGCATCAGCATCCCAAGTTCATGGACCTTCACTTAGGCCCCATCATTACCATGGCTCAGCTTCCAGCTCCTAGTTTTCAGTCTCAGGGGGGGCTTGTGGAAATCATCTCCTGGAGAAAGAAGTTAATGGTAATATTGGGACCAAGGGTGGCTCTTGGTGTGAGCTGCTACATGTGGAAGGTCTGGAATGATGCACCAATTTTCAAGCAGGACAAAGGATTTAATCACTAAATTGCAGGGAGAAATTCCTAACCTTGCCCTGTGCAATCAGCTCAGCCTCTTAGGTCTCTAAGTGCGTTGAAATGTTGCTTCCTTGCTCCTGGTCTAACTATTCACTTAGCAAACAGGAATCTCCATGGAAGGCACTGACCTGTGATTTATGTGTCATAAAAGGACCAGGGTGTTTGATGCCCATACTTATCTGCTTCAGAAGAAACATTAAATGAGAGCTAATGGACCTTCGGCTCCTAATGTGGCTGCTGCTTGCTTAATGCACAGCACACAAGTGCTCCATTTCAATCTAGCTCTCAAGACAGGCAAAGCTGCTTTCCAGCCTGCAGGTCTCAGTGAAACTCCAGCACAACCACAAGAAGCACATCCAAAAGGTCTAGAAACTTCAGTTTTCTGCTTGCCATACACATGCCTGAACAGCTCTTGCTATGAAATTATTTTATATCCAAACCTTCAGTTAACATCCTGATGTGCAACAAAAATTTAAACTGATAGCACCATTTCAAATGAGCGTTTAACACTCCGTAGTTCCAGATGAAAGTTCTAGAATGGAAGTCTCCTTGACCAAATACTGCACTTGTAGAGGCAGGTTCCTTTGATTCTAAAGCTATTTCCCTTTGGTCAGTTGGTGGTGAATGCACAGGCTTGCTTAGCTCTGGTTCTCTACCAGCAGCGGACTCTAGGTGGCACTGCAGTGCAACATTAGCACCCCGCACGTTCCTTAGCGTTGGAAACGGAAATCTAACACTTCAAGGAAAGGAATCCAAACTACCACTTAGAGGTAGCTGTAAAAGACTTGTGCCCACACACCAGCCTCTTCAGGAACTAATGACTAATTGGTAAGGGTGGTATAGAAGGGAATTGCGTCTAGTAGCATTTTGTAAAGTCCTGACACAAATAGGATCATGTGCAAGAGAGATGTCAGAGAGAGGAAATGAAAATTTTGAGAAAATAGAATAAAGGTGAGAGAGAACTGGATTGTAAAATTATTATGATTTTATTTTGAGGGGTAAATTGGTCTGAAATATTTGAAGTTCCTCTGGATTTATATCCCTGGCCTTTGAATTGTTACTGAAGTTAATTGTTAACAATCAAGAATCATGACAGGTGACAGGATTACCTGTATTATTAAAGTACCATTCAAGGGTGAGAAAATGAACCATGAAAGAAAAACTAAGTGAAACATCATAAAATGTCTTCTCATGGGCCAATTATCTAGCATCTATAAAGAGTAACTTAGCTTACCAGATTTTGGGAGTTATGTGTAAGCTGATTATCTGAACCTTATTTACTTAAGTTTGCAAAGTTTTGTTAAATCCATTTGTTTCTTTTTTTCTCAATGAATTTAAATTTTTTTAATTAATCTATTTTTATTGAGGTAACATTCACTTATAACATATATGATTTAAATGAATGACATTTCATCAGATGTACATCACCACACCATACCGATGAAAGCACCTGTGGTTCCGTATCCTACACCCATGGGCCTCCTCTTCCCTTTGCTCCTACTCCAACTCTTCTTTCCCCCCGGGCAGCCTCAGTTCTACAGTTTATTTCTGGAGTTTGTTTTGGTTTAGTTTTGTCAGTTGATTTGTTTTATGTTTCTATATTCCTCCTACGAGTGACATCACTGTGTTGGTGTCTCACAGTGTTCTAAACCAGTGGCTCTCAATATGTGGTCCCTGGATCAACAGCTTCAACATCACCTGGGAACTTGTTAGAAATGCAAATTCTTCAGACCCACTCCCAGCCTAAATCCCAGCCTGTCTATGATTAAGCCGGTTTCCCAGGTGATTCAAAGGCATACCCTAGTTTGAGCACAACTGCCCCCAGGTCCCAAATATGTGTGAGAAAAAGTGAGAGTGAATAGATAATTCAGTAAACAGTTGAACCCTGTATTTTAGCAGTGTGACAAGTGTTGTGATTTCAGTGAAAAAGCTTGTTTCTTCTCTATGGCAGTTTATGATTCTGTAGGAAAACAGGTGTAACTACAACTATAAATGTAGTAACTGTTATGTGAGGAAACTAATTCTGTCAAGGTAGGAGAGAGAGGGAAGTCTTGAGCAGAAACGTGCAGGATAAGAAGGTTTAATGGTCAAGGAAAGGCTTGTGGGATTTGACATTGCCTTTCATTATTGCCAAAGAAGAGCTGTATCCACCTAAAAATATTTAGGAGCCAACTATGTGGCTATTTGAGTCTTCCTTCTCCTACCATTTGATTAATGACATGGGCTTGGCAGTCATTTACTAAGAGGGGAAAATCTCACTGGTCTTGAACTTTCACTGAATGTCAGAAGTCAATAAAGTGATATCTACAAAATTCTTAGGAAATCAGTGACTCAGCAACATCCAGTCAAGGTGTTGGTCGGATATAAATAAACAGGTCAACATGATCACATAGCAATAGACTCAAGAAATACAGAATGCATGAAAACTTCTTGGAGAAAAATTACTCAACGATAAGATATAACCATGTAAAATGTAAACCAAAATAGAGAACTTGGGAGTGGGGTAGTCATGGTAAAGCCACTGGTAATCCTCACCAGGGCTATGGGTAGTGGTGTGAGAGCACCACTTTCCTCATCTTTCTTAGCAGGAAGCTGATTTTTAAAAAGCAACTCCACCCACATTATGCTTTAATAGTAATTTTTTTTCTTAACCTAGTGAATTCTTTTAAGAAATAATTCTTGGAGGGTTTCTGCTAGCCTGTTGTAGGAGTCTTGAGTTTTTTTGGGATTTTTTTATTGACCTTTTTCCTATTTTTAAGCTATTTTGTTTTTAGGAGAGTGCTTTCAGTTTTTCTGTTCTGTCATATTATAGCATGTCAAAAAATCTTTTCACTTATGACAGACATTTATCTGAAGTTTATTTCACTTTACTTTCTCCAACTTCTTTTTCATCTGTTAAGGTCAAGTAAGACTAAGTCCTCAAACTTTCCAAAAATTAAAACCAACTAGCATGGTATAATCCCATTTAAATTAACTGCTTTTCCTATCAATTCATCCTATCATTCTTCCTTCCACTCATTCATCTTTCTATCTATCCTTGGCTAAGCTCTTGGTTTTAAGTATCATCTTTTAGTTCGTGGAGTTCAAATATTTAGCCCTTTGACCCTGCTAACTTCTGATTTCTATGTGTGAGAATGACATGTCTGGTGATTCATGGGACAGTTCCCCTCGGAGGGCCAACCAGTGGCACCAACTCACCAGAAATTTCAACTTAATTTTCTGCATCTCCTTGGATTTTCCATTTAGAGCCATTGTTTATATTTCTGCCAGAATGATCTTTCTAAATACAAGTTAATCTTACTACTCTCCAGCTAACATTCTTGCAATGGTTCTCTATTTCCTTTGGGGAAAAATCTTTGGCTATTAAACATACACCATCCTCAGTTTATGGACTAATACTTTCATACCCAACCTGCTGATGTGCCAGCAAATATCTAGAATTCCTTTATGTCCTTTTTGACTTACATGATGCCTGTTGACAGTTCAAGGATCTCTTTTGGAAGTTTCCCTGGACCTTGGACTTAGCTTATTTCCTCTGTGCACCATTGGTGCTCTTTACACACCTCTACTGTAGCACCGGGCGCTGCAGACTTGTGCCTGTGTTGTCTCTCCCTCTGTCATTGCAGGTCACTTTATGTTAGGAATTCTGTGTGTGTGATGTAGCTCTACATACCATGGCATATAGTGGGCACTCAAAGACTGTTGGAATAAAAATGTCATGGTCTATCTATAAACTACCAGATATTCTCCCTCTTTCCCTTTGGCATAATTGCATAAATGCTGCCAAATTTAATCATGCTCTGTATTCCTGAGCTCTGGGCGACTGCCTTCCTTCTGTGGACACATTTTCCTATTCAGATATGTTAATAGTGTTAAGTTGCAACTTTCTTTTAGAACAATCACATTCTAGTCAGGACTCTCTAGGCTTCGTGTGAGATTCTTTAATTGGGTTTCTTCATTCCTTCATTCATTAGTTTATGTTTTCTATTCATGGAAGGTAGTCAGTTTAAGAGACATCTATTATGGTTTTTTTTGTAAAACAGTGGTCTTTGTGTTACTGGTGTTGGTGGTGTAGCACAAAGTGTGAGTCCAACAGATGCTTGAGTTGGGGAGGTATGTGCTTGAGTTGGGGGGAGCCAGCATAGGGGAGGCAGGGATTCTGCGTGCTGAGTCCAAACTCAAGCGGGTCCCTCAGGTTCCTGAGAACAATCTGGTATAGAGCTCTGGTTTGGAGGGAGGTACACCTGGTTTTCAACTCCAAATTAACAGATGGGTAGACAAGTTCCTTATGTGGACCTTTTCAACTGTTCAATGGGAATAATAGTAGGACTAACTTCATAGGGTTGTCTTGATAATTAAAAGAGATACTGCTAGAAAACACAATGGCAGATTATAAACATGCAAGGAATGGGAGTTGACATTATTGTCATCATCACTATTATCACTATCATCATCATCTCATTTAATAATAAGTGCTCTGGTTCTATACTCAGCTGATGGGACTTAGGGTCCCTTATCCTTCCTCCCCTTGGGATATGATTTGATCAAAACTGATAGGAGTCTGAGAAAGACCTTGTGGGCATTCCACCTGCTGATTACCTTCTTCAGTTTTCTCTGTTAGGAACTGCTTTGGGGTTTTAGTTTATGTAGAGGTTATTTAGCATTTTTCTTCTCAGAAGGTGCTGGCATAACTTCAGTCTGTAATTCTAAAGAAAAGGCATTTAACTGTGCCTTTCTTTGTTTGTCGGGAACATTTCTGTAGATAAGCACCCTGCACAGTAAATAAACTGCATTGTTATTACATTGCCTAGCAATTTACCTGTAACAGACGGCTGTGCCTGCTATAATGACATGATAGCTAATCCATAGCCCTGCATGATTTTATCTTCTACCAGAGGAGGCTGGCAAGTTTAAAGGGGACGCCCTCAAGGATTAGCTAGGGGAAACCAGCTCCAGTTTTTTGTAAATGAGAATTTTGCAGGAGGTACTCCGAAAGTCCCACATCCACATTCTGAATGAGTGCCTAATTTCAACACCATTTATACTGTGTCCTAAAAGTAGATTCTACCTAAAGCTTTTTGACTTAATTAAGGAAGTTCCTCAGTCTCCAAGTCTGTAGTTAATGCAAAGGATAAATTTTTTCCCCCATCAGACTTTTTGGACATGTCAATAGTGTATCATCAACTTGTCTTTAAAGTAAATAATAATTACCATTGGCAATGACGAAAGAACTGGACTTCAATGTGCCTTAATTCTTGTAGTTTTTCTGACCAGACTGAAAACTTCTGGAAGGAAGGGATTGAACTTGGATATCTAGGTAGGCTCTTATCCCTACTGGAAAAGGCATAAACTTGGAGTTTGAACTTGGTTTAACACCTGGTTTTTGCCATTTACAACCCTGTGACCTTGGGCAAGTTTTTTACCTTCTTTGAAAACTTTTTTGCTAGTTTTGTCCTAAATCTTGTTCAAGATTTGAGCAATTTTTAGTAATTATTTTTCTAAATGATCTCAGATAATCTTCATGGCTTAAATATTGTAGGCAGTGTGTATAATAAGGAATAAGAATCGTTTCAAAATTGGGAAACTTCTCGTAGTGATGTCAATTGCTTTCTCCCCATTCATTCCTAGGCGACCTTTCTCCTATGAAAGAAAATGTGTCTCACTTCCTAGTGATCAGTTAGGTAGGGCACTTGCTTGCTGGTGGACTATTTATATCTCTCTAATCTGTCTATTTCTCTGCATCTCCAGCACCACCAATAGCTAACATTTATTGAAGGCTTATAGTGGGCTGAGTGCTCCACAGGCGTGATCTCATTTAATCCCCACTAAAACCATTATTATTGCCATTTTACAGGTGGGGAATTTGAGGCTTAAAGAGGTGAAGCAAATTATCCAAGGTCACACAGCTAATTAGTGTTAGACTCAGGCTCAATTTCCCACCTAGACTACTCTGGAGGACTGGGAGGAGGACTGAAAACAGTCTTTCTGGCTTCTGGCTTCTTTCAAGTCAACCTGTTCTCCACATGGAAACAATATGGGGTTTTGCAAAAGAAAACCCAGCCCCCTTTCCACCACCCTTCCCTCCTCCATTATGCCAGCAACCAGCTGTCTGTTTCTGCACATCTCCCTCTCATCTGGCACCACCTTGACCTTGCTCTCAGACTTGTGTAACTTTCACTCTGGGAGGTGCCATCTGTCCTCTATCCTCAGAGACTTGTAGACGTGGTTCCCTCCATCAGGAATCCCCACTCTCCTTTGTCTGGGGTCCACTCACTATTCCTCATTCTTTCCTTCTCTGCCTTCTCCTGTGAAAGGAGCAATGTTTCACTCCTCCTTATGGAGGCTGCTGCTTGCCAGTGGATCATTTTTATCTTTCTAGGCTCTGCTAGTTCTGCAGCTTGAAGATCTATTTGCTTCTGACCTCAGACTAGGTCAGGTTTCCTGTTACGTGCTCTCATAGTATCCCGCGCCTTTTAACTTACCTGGGTAGTTACTTGGCTATTGTCTGTCTCTTCAACTCCAACTGGAGGCTTTATGAGGACAAACATTGTGTCCTCAGCCTCTTACATAGCATTTGGTACATGGTATTGTTATTCTCCATGAATTTTCAAAATTGGGAAATGCTAAGGACCAATTCTGTGGTTTCCTTTTCTCACCTGGTCCTATTCCTGGAGGAGCAAGTAGCATGGGCAGAACTCATGGCCTTTGTGTCTCTTACCTGTGTGTGTCTCTGAATGTGAATGTGGCTGGCACACCCTCCCTCTCTCCATTACAGGCAGCTGAACCACAAAGGTGAAGAATATTTTTCATGGCGTTATTTTTATGATAATCTATTTCGATGGTTAATTTGGTTTAGGACACTGATTTATCACCAGTTTATAGATCTCTCTCTCTCTCTCTTTTTATTGTCCTATTTGAATTATAAGGATGGCATGTGTGAAATGGAACTTCTTGGCCTATTGTTCTGCTTCTCACGCAACCGGTGTAGTTCAGACAATAAAAAGATCTATAAAATTAATATATACACAGAGTGAGAGAGGAAAAAGAGGGACAGAGACCGAGAAAATGGGTAATGCTTTGGAATTGGATACCACATTTATCTCTCTGGTGAAGTTGAGTGTCAAAATTTACATGCGGAGGAGGCATAAATGAGGTATGAAGGTGTTGTTCTCTCATGTGGAAAGAGGTCTAGTAATTCTAGTTTACCTCTGTTATACAGAAAACACATTTTCATCTTTTTTTTTTAAATGACAATTTTTAGGGCCTACAACTACTGGTCTAACTTTAGAAATAGGTGCTCCACAACTATGACTTTAAAGAAAATAAATGCCAGGCTACTTAGATTATGGATTTCTTAGTGTGCCAGATATGTCCCAATTATACCACCAACAGGCATCTTAAATGGAGATTTGCTTGTGAATTATTTTTCCCAGTACCTGACACATGCTTGCTACATAGTAGGCATTGAATAAATACTTACAGGATAAACTGAATGATAAAACAGAATGATAAAACTGAATGAGTGCTGAGGGGGCGTGACCAGTTAACTGGTGTTCTGAGGTACTATCCTCACCCCATTAGCCCTTCGCTAGGAAGGACTTTGCACTTCCCACCCCCACTGGGTTTGCTAGTCTTCCCATATTAGCTATTGAACTGAGGTAAGAAAAGTTCTAGTGGAGCAGATGATCTTCATAAAGAGTCTTCTGAGTGGAAAAAAAAATCTTGTTACCTTTTGAGGAAGTGTTTTGAATGACCAGGTGGCAGTTCCCAGATGCAATTTCACTTGAGGTTCTTAGATTGACTATTTATTGCTCTGCTTGAAACGATGGTTATTATTGTTACAAATATTATGCTGAGGAAGCCAGCTTGCAAGCACAGACAGCTGCATTGTTTACAAACATAATTAATGAGGTGATTTTTAATATCAACGGCTCAGCACCAGCCTTTCTAAAGACTGTTTATGGCCACAGAGTCATTTGTAATGTCTACAGTACTTCTATGATGGGGCTGCCTCCAAGAGTTGTTTCCTTTGATTGGGCCCCAGTTTAGTTTATGGATGACAAAAATAAACCTTGTTTCTTGTGAGGAATGGTTTATGTCTAATAAGTACAGGTCCACCAAAAGATAAATGCAGGGAAACTTTCCTAAGAAGTGAAGGTGCATTTCTTAGGAGCTAACCTCTAAGTTTATACAGTAGTCTCCCTACGAAGGCAACCATTCTGGAATACTGAAGAAATGGCCCATTTCTTTTCAAAACATAGACATGTTTTGTGTGATATGATGCTCTGTAAATATCTGCAAGCTACCAATACTAAAAAAATAATTAGGTCTATATTTAAAATAAGCTTTTGGCAACCTAACAATGAAAGCCTTTTACTTTATTTCAGATTTTTATTCACTTAATTACATTTGGGTGAAAGAGTATTTAAAATTAATTGACTTTTCAAACATAAAGTGCAATTTTTTAATGTCCTAGTTAAATGTTTGATAGTATTCAATTTCTCCCCTTCGGTGTGGTCACTGTGGCTTTCTTACCACCATGCATTGGTTGAAGAATTTGTACAAAAGATTTTCTCCTCTAAATCTTGCCTGGTAAAGCCTTTCAAAATGGGCTTTAAAGCAAACCATTCCTCTTCAGTAAGTTTTAGGTTAAACTCATCCTTATTTTTCCCCTTGTACTCCTGATTTTGAATTTTGAAGTTCTGTCTGTAATTGGTAGGTGGTATGTTCCAAATTTGGAGGATAAGTTTATTTTTATGAGCTGCCTATCACTGAGTACCTTCCTAAACAGACAGTTGCATGACTCTTCCACTGGTGTAATAAAATGAACACTAACCCCTCTTTTAGGCATTGCTTTATCTCTCAAAGGAGCAAGAAAGATGGGTGTTAGTTTCCTGGCTTGTTTCTTGAATTTCAGAGTGTTAAATGTCTTGCCTTTTCTTCTCCACAAACTCCAAAGGAATTATTGTTATTCTGTTCTCTCTTGACCATGGAATTACCTAGTTATGTCTGTTCAATAAAAAGTCACAAGATAGGGAGAGATAAAAGGATTAAAAGTAATAAAAATGACCTGAGATAATTAAAGCCAGCCATCTTGTGTTTTCCTTGTGATTCTCAGGTATATGCCTCTGAAACAGAGTTTTATGATTCCAACTCCAAATATCCTTGTTTATTATCTTAATCTCTTGTTGACCCTGGAGATGATGAGAACTTTGTGAATGCCTTGGTTTTACAGTTTTAAATAAGAATGTTTATTTAATACAACTCTCTATTTACTGAGCATTTGGGGATTGTACACCCCCTACCCTCAGGGAGCTTAACTATCTCTCAAAGGAGAAAAAAACAAATTATTAAGATCTGTCTCTGTAAGTACACTAATATTCTTTTTTCAAGAGAGTTGTTTGTTTGATCTGTTTGACTGCTGGGATTTTTGTTCTGCTGAATATAGTAATGAGTAGAGAGGAGAAATAGAAGGTACCAAAGGAGATAAATAAATTGATTTATAAAAGGAAACAACATGAAGCTTCCAGTGGGACAGAAAAGAATAAGTCTACAAGGTGGCAAAGGAGAAGAGTTGAGGGTGACATTTGGTGGAATAATCAGAGGAAAAGTTGGGGGATCAATTGTTATGACAGTGATTTTTGGGGACAGAGACCTAATAACAATTTTTATTTGTTCGAACAAATTGAAATGTAAAATTACATAAATTACACAAATATTAATATATACAGTATATTAATATATACTGCAATGAATTTTTATGTATAAATACAATGTCCACCCCACTCTCCATTATGATATATATGACATTTCCATCATTACCCTCACACTTCTCATTAGCATCCCAAGATGATCATTATTTTGACTTTCATCCTCATGGAATCATTGTACATGTTTTTAAACTTCATATAGATGGAATTATGCATTATGTATTCTTTGATTTTAACTTGCACTCAACATATGTTAAGATATACTCATTTTCACATATATCAGTAGTTAATTCTTTTTGATTTTTATATAGTATTTCATTGTATGATGTATTGTGCTATTAAGCAACATTTGGGTTTACTTTGAGGGCCATTTTGAGTAACACTGCTTTGAATATTGTTGTACTTACCCTTTCTGTTGGACATGTATCCATGAATGCAGTTGTGCTACAAGGTAAATGTGTTTGCTTAACTTTAGTGGGTGCTGTCAAATAATTTTCCAAAGTGATCGCACTGAAAATTGATGTCATCTGAAGTAGTAGAAATGGCTCCAATTGCTCATGCTTCATATTAACTTTTAAGGAAGTCCTTCTCTGGCACTATTTCCTCCTTGGCCGCCCATTATGAAACTTCAGGAAAGATCCTACATTTGAAGTCAGATTTGTGTTGGAGTCCCTGAATTCCTTGCCAAGTCTCAGGTTCCCGTGGGTTTGAGTTCTGAATTCTCCATTTATTATCAGTATTTTCTTAGGCATGGTGAGTGTGTGTGTTTTGTCTTTTGAGCTCTTCATTCTTCATCTGTAGGATGGCAATCACAGAATCAATGCATAAGGTTTTATTTTTTTGTTTGTTTTACATGATTTTTAAAAAATTCATTTTATTGATTTGTCACAATTGTGTATTAATTGATCCCTCCTCCTCCCTCCATATACCCCCCTCTGTGTCCCCCCTCCAGTCACTCCATCGTGTACAGGAAACTTGTTGTACAGGCCAGACATATAATTGGTGGTCAGAAAAATGGTAGCTTGTGTTATTATTAACAGAAGTGAGAATATTCCAAGGGGATGGGTTAAACATAGAAGGACAAAGATTACAAAACCTGGCCCATATCTCTGTATCCACCTCAAGTTTCTCTTGCTTGCAATTTGGAGGGTTTGATTAAAAGAGGACATAATTCTCTATTGCTAAGATCTCATGCTCCCTTTCTATATCCAGTAGGTAGTGTGACTTTTCAGATCTCACTGTATGGAGACTTCAGTATGCTAAAGTGGTCTTTGTCATATGACATCATCAACCACCATGGAGTAATTTTAGAAACAAGATTTATAATAATTAGAAAGCTTTCCCCAAAGGAGATTGGTAATATATAAGGTAAGAAAAGACTGAGGAGAAAAACTTAAAAGAGAAAAAGGGGGAGATATGAAGCCTACTTAATTTTATGGTTGATGCAACTTGTTACATGTGTGTCCTGCCAGAATAAATCGGATCATCTGATTTTCAAATTGCTGGGTCTATTGTTTCAGAAATAGAGGATGTAAATAATTTCAGTGCAGTCTCCTGGATCTGGACCTCTCTCATCCAGAACTGTTATCAGCATTAGCATAATTTATGGTGCTATCTAATAATGAAATCACTGAACACTGATTGTACAGCTTCTTAAAGCTATAATTATTGCTCATTAGGAATGGATTTCATATTGTTTGCTCCCGGCACATAACACGTTATTGAAAGGGAAAAATTGTCAGTAGAAGTGAGAAACCAGGGAAGGCACTCTTTTGGTTCTTGGATATTCTCCCTGACAAATCTGTCTGAGGTTTTGTTCTTCATAATAATAGAGAACAACTGGCGACCCTAGATGACATTACTATCTTTTTTTTTTTCTTTTAAAAAAGTCTGTGAGGTAGTTTAGTGCTCAGTTTATGCTTATGAACTGAATGAGTGTGTGAGGAAGGGAATGAATGAGGATAAAATCCCAAAGGGAGCAAATGACACAAGCTCCTACCAAACACTAACAAAAGAAGTGCCCATTAAGTTCACTCAAGAGGTTGGAGTTGGCAGTTTTTCAGAGGCATTAACCTGCTGAAATGTCTTACCTCTTTCCTCTTGAAATATCCTAAAGCGCATTTTTAAAAAGTTATGCAAACAGTGCTTGACTTTTTCAGTATAAAAGGTTCAGACAATACATACATGAGTACTGAGTAATTTGTGGGTATGTGATTCTCTTGTTGGGGTCATAATCACTACTGGTATATGAGGACTTTACACCCTGGTCCTTCTAGTCATGTTGAGAACTCATTGCCTGAGATGACATGGGGGGGGAAACAAACAAAAGAACAAAGCAAAACAAATCAAAACACACACATGGGGGGGGAGAAAGAG